>JASCZW010006688.1:0-85678 GCA_034211315.2 Aedes japonicus
AGATCCTAAGACTATTGTTGTTCTCTTTACTTCTATTTATTAAGAGGGAAAAAAATGAAAGAAAAGGCAAAAATAAAAGCAAGCTACACACTCTTCTTCTCTCTGACGTTTATTTTTTCTATGAATAACACCAATACACATGCGACACATATTGATACACACACACAACACCGGATTCACACGAAAGAGATAAAAAGAAGAAGAAAGCAAGAAAAAAAAAATGTACTACTTCAAAACTTATATTGCGTTAGCGTGAAAAATGGATATAAGAAGAAAAATGGATGAAACTATATTCATGAAAGTATGAATTAAACCAAAAATAAAAAACAGAATACAATATATATACTAGCTAAGATGTATCACTTTACAGAACTTAAAAACTTTTATTAAAAACATATTATTTACTTTACATAAACTAAACAAAACACAAACAAACAAAAAAAGCGAAGGCATTGTTGTTTTTTGTGCCGAAACAAGTTAATCCCGAATCGTTTCAGGCGCCCTGATAAGGTTCAGCAGCCCACTTTGTCGTGGTTCTACTCTGAAAAAAATCTGTCCATTACACCGACAATTAAATCATGGTCAGGCTGACTATCACATATAATGGTTACAATAACCATGAAAATGGTCGAATTCACCACGTTCATGGCATTCTTGACTATGACTATTCCGCACATTACCGCAAATGTTGGATCAACTATTTTTAATGGTCGTTTTGGCCATGCGATCATAGTCGGTTAAAAATCACTATGCTGCAATAATCATCCTAACCCCCAATAATGGTATAATTGACTCATCAAATTTGTCTCTGTATAGGTGTATTTTAAGGGAATCATCTGACATTGGATCTCACACTTAAAAAATCGACACGCTGTTTCCACGTGAAACGCACGTAATTTTCGCCCACTGCCAAAACCAGTAACAAACACGTGGAATTCACTTAAGAGCTACGCATTCTGACTCCGCAATAAATTGACATTCAACGTGAAAATCACATAAATGTTATGGGATTTTTCACACGTACGCCGATGTAAAGAACATATAGAATTTCATAAAATTTTATCTTATGGAAACTGTATGGGCCCGACTGTATTTTGATTCCATAAGGCCCTTGCGAAATCGTTGTGTATAACTAAAGGTTTTCTCAGTTAATCGTAATGATTCTCTCAAGTCATTTTTATCAAATCCATACACCGCCTTATGAATTTCACGACTGTTGTTTGTGTGTAAAAATCATAAAGGCATATGTATGAAATTGTAAAAATTATTGTTTTAAGTTACTCTTGATGTGAATTCGGATTCATCCTTGATTCCGGAAATCTCCGATCTGATATACATCCTTCGAACGAGGAGAGGATAGACAGGAAACAGGGCCTGTAAGCAGGATGAAGCAAATCAACTACTGGAAATAAGGGGTGCCTCACATGGATTCGATCAAATTTATTATTTGCAACAAATTTCAATTCCTGAAAGCAACTGCATTGAATTTAAATTCACTGCAAATCGATATGAATCAACTTGACAGAAAATTCCCAAATGTTGGCTTTAGCAACGCTCAACACAAATCAAATGTCAAATCAAGCCAAACATTGCATAAGGTCCTAAGTAACAATATAAACAAAATCGAGTTGAATATCGATTCGGACAGAAATCCATTACTTTTCTATGAATCATTTTGAAATTAAGCTCTAAGATTTAAAAAAAATTAAAATACGAGCAATAACAAAAGGTCCAATGTACCTGTCGTCTGATACCACACAGCTCTGTACATTGGACTTTTGTCATCGCTTGTCCAATGTACAATGTTTGTCTAAAATTTTGACAGATGTACATAGGACCTACATGTTTTCTTCTCAAAACGCGTGTTCTGATTGTTCGAAGAATGAAAACAAGCAAAAAGTTCTTCATTTGGATGGATAATATTTAACTACTTCAAGCAACATTTGTCTCAAATCGAAAAAATAGGATCGAAAATTGTATTATTGTTTATTCAAACCGTATTTGCAACTCACTTGTGTAATCTTTAATTTTTGTAAGATTTTCAACGTAAAACGTCGTCAGGATTATGAAGAAAATGTTGCCTTTGGTGTTTAGGGTGATTCTAGGCGTGTAATTGATACATTTGTTACTTAGGACCTATTGCGTTTGCATTTGTAGATTGGACCTGCTAGATTGGTCTCTTGCCAAATTAGAATGTACATTGGACTATTGTGATTGCAATATGCTCTAGTAAAATAATGTTCACAGTAATTCTTTATAAGCTTTATTATTGAACTCTTGAGCCCCTTAATTCTTGCATTTAGCAAACAGTAGCCCATCATATTTGAGAACCCCAACATCGGCTACATATTTATTCAATCGAAAATCGCACAAATCGGCACAAACCTCAATCAATAAAGGACCAATGCATCTTATTTTCTAATGTGAGCTTTGTTGCGTTGTAGCAGGCACAAGAATAACAAAATTAGATGCGTTGGTCCGTTATTGCACGGTGTTGCACGGTAAGCTTGTTTCATCCTTTTTAACGAAATTTTCACACATTTTTTATGCCTGTTTTGAAACCTATTTGCTGGGTGAATTACAAATTACCATCGCTATTTACCCATTCCTAGAAGATCCCCCAAGATACTAAAGTAAGTAAATTAAGTATAAAAAGAATGATTTGCGTGATATGTAAACCATAGAGTTTTAATGTTATATATGTGGGTCTAAAATAACCGTAAGTTCATAAAGTTTGTACACTAACCCTTGCCATTTACGCTTAAGAACAAGTATTTGAAGTAATAAGTGCACCTGATACAATAATCCGATTGAATAAATATATAGTCAGTTGTTGGGGTTCTCAAATATAATAAACTACTTTTTATTTGAATTTTTGCTAATTGCAAAGATGAGGCGGTACAAGAGTACAAAAATAGAGCTAGAAGGAAGCTAATGTGAACATTTTTTGATTAGTCCTTATCGCAATAAAAAAAAGTCCAATGTACATTCTAACTTGACAGAAGACCAATCTCACAGGTCCAATCTACAAATGTATATGCAATAGGTCCTAAGTAACAAATGTACCAATTACACATCTAAAATCATAGTAAACTTCAAAACCAACTTTTTTTTATGTGATCTTGACGACGGCCTTCGTTGAAAACCATGCAAAAATTAAAGATTACATGATTAATTTACAATTACGATTTAAAAAAACAAATCAAAATTTTCAATCCTATTTTCCTCGATTTGACACAAATGTTACATAGGACCTAATGCAATGTTTGGCTTGAAATAGGTGCAACTGACGTAATAAGAGTGTTGCAAAATTGATCAACAGCACTAAATCAGAATCCTCCGCTTTGAATTGACTCCAATCGATTGCAATCCGCTGCACTGGATTCCAGTTATGAGACACTCAAGTAATAGACCGGACAACGTGCCGCCATGTTTGTATCCAAACGGTCATTTCCTCGCATTTCCCATACGATTTGACGGTTGTTTTGGATACATCAGCTGTGCCAGACTCAATGGTTGTCCGGTTGCTATTCATTACTGCGAGTGTCTATAATTCCAGTGAGACACCCCATGACTGGAAACCATAAATTAGGTAAAGTCTAATACATATATTATAAACGTCCTACTTCGGCAGATAAGTTCATTCCTTTAGTGGTTGATCCGCTTCGTGTGTGTATGCGATTTATCACGAGGAAGTTTATATCCGCATCTTCAGGAGTAATAGTCTCGTCATAAATTCTTCATTGATAGACATTAATTATACTGCGAGCGTACCATTTTGGTGCCTGTCATTGGCTTCTATTTGCATAACCTCAAGTTTTTTATAGGTTTAATTAAAATTTCAGTAAAATTCAATAAAAAGAATACAAAAAGTACAAATACTTAGCAATAATCAGTATAACCAATGCATGAGTTCCATTGCACTCGCAAATGAATTTCATAAGGTTATACAATGAAACTTATATGGTTGCCATAAGCAACCATTAGAAATGATTGTGACAACAATCATAGCATTTCATAAGGTAACGTTATGAAATTCAAACCGTTACCTTGTGGCCAATTTTCATAAGGTTATTTAATGAACATTAAAAGGTTTTTTGCACTAGCGTACAATTCACTGGCACGTAATGTTTACCTGATTTTAATGAAAAAGATTTGGTTACGTGTTCAGGTGGAAATTACGTGAAATTTCACGTGAAAACAAGGTGTCGATTATTTCAAGGTCGTGAAGGAGGTTATATTGGTTCATTCGAAGGGAGGCTTTAAGATTTGTCGCTTCCGCTCAAACTCGGCAAAACTTCCCCGTAAAATAGGGGCAGCTACTGCAAATGAACCAAAGAATTTGCTGCTGAAAAGAGCTGGTGTATCAGAATCCGTGCTTGGAATAAATTGGATTCCTACAGATGACAGCTTCTCCTACAACTTCAATCTACGAGATGATCTTCGTCAAAACCTAAAGAATGTTCACGTTCCTACTAAGCGAGAACTTCAGTGATGTCCATATCCCCAGTGTGGTAGAGAGAGATTTTAAATTTTCCACACACTCTTCCTACCTCAACAAGAGCTCTTCTCTCTAGTTTGTATTCACCCAAGTGTATGCATGCGGGTAGCGCATGTGAGTGGAAAAAACTGGTTTATATTCACACTACACTCGATCGCTCCAGAGTGAGAAGAAGAGCTCTCAAATTCACAGAAGCGAATGCAGTTAAATTCCCTGGCACGTGCGCCCCAGTGAGCTCACTGGCGTGGGCTCTTCTGCTAATATACAGCAGTGACTGCAAATTCGCTTTGACGCTACATAACAAAGGAAGAAGAATAATGTTTCTTCCCGCTTTCTTTCGGACATTTTCTGCAACTCCGACGATGCTTTAACTTTCAATCGCACCAGCGAATCACAGAAAGAGCACTGGTGCGTCCTCGCCCAAGTGTACGCGTAAGACAGATGAGAGCACGTGAGCGCGATCGTTTAAAAGAGAGTGTGGCTCACTCACTCCAGGTAATCACGTGCGCACACTTTCACTCTGTCTATTTTTCACCGAATAAAAGAGCACTTTGCCTTATCTGAGGTGAGTTATGGTTGTATCCTCTGTGAAGGTACAAATCTCACGCAACGGCGTAACATTAGTGCGAAAGGCCATATCTGGCGAGAAGTTCTCAAGGTAGTCATGAGTCTCTTCGACCCACTAGGATTCGGGAAGGTTATCATCCAAGGAACCAGGCCATCCGGAACAGGTTGTGGTGAACCAATCAACGACGAGTTCTTCCAAAAACGGTGACAATGGGTGTCATTATTCGCAGAGCTTGATAAACTGGTGAATCCCAAGGTGTAATTTCTCGCCCTTTCCGGCCCACCTTGCGACCAGCAGGTTCATACTTTCGTCAGTTACATCGCCTATTCGAGTGCGGTGTATTTCCGGTTGGTGCATAATGGCTGTGTCCAGATGATACTAGTGGGTGCTGAGAATAAAGTGGCACCTCTCAAGACATTGTCAACTCCAAGGCTTGAGCTCAAGGCTGCAGTCATGGGAGTGCAATACCTAACGTCTGCTTTAGAATACCATTCTCTGCCAGTATCTCAGCGATTCTCCTGGAGCGTCCAACAAACATCGGTGTTGAATTAGAGCTTGTTCAAAAAAATTTGGAGAAGCTATTCAGCTATTCGAGAAGAAACCGCTGAAAAGATTCTCCAAATTTGCTTGAACAAGCTCTAATTCAACACCGATGTTTGTTGGGCGGTTCTACGACGGTGTTGGCGTGGATCCGATCTGATCATCGAATGTTCCACAAGTTCGTGTCAGTCCGAGTTGGTGAAATCTCGCGTAACTTTTCAAAAGGTCCTATGTAACAAATTAAAACAAATAGAATTAATTAATGCACACTATTGCTATTGCACTTATCAACATTATGTTAAAACACGCATTTTGATATGTTTTCATAATATTAATAAAATTGAAAATCAACAAAACGTCCGATATCTGATTTCACAAAAGCGATGCTCTACTGTTTGATAAGACGTTCCAGTTTACCTGTCACGCTAAACGTCTGAAGTGTCAGAACAAACATAACAAAGCAAATCCGTTCTTCGGTCGTTCTATTGGAGAAAGTACAAAATATCGTTTCAACAATGTCGGAAGGAATTAATAATTCTGCGTTCGATTTGCTCCTCGGTAAGTGCATTTGTTCCTTAAAATAAGGTTATATAAATCAAAATATATCTTGAATATTTTTCGTTTCTTGCAGCCGCATCCACAACAATATTTTCATCACATCCGGATCAATCATCAGCAAGAGTTGCAAAATGTCCTATCTAACATTTTTGATGTTTTCGTTGTTATTTTAACATAAAATGCTACAAAGACCACTGCTGTAGCAAATTCAACAACAATGCTTGCCCTCAAAAGCAATTGAATGGGTAAAACTTGATCCAGTTTGAAACATTTTCAAAAAATATTTTCATATTCTTCTACCTCGTTTTCCTCGGGATGAGCAAATTGTTAGATAGGTCCTTTTGAAAAGTTACGCGAGAAATACTGACCTTGAGCGATCCGCAGGAGTCGAGATGGGTGAAATCCAAACCAAACGTATCCGACGATTCCACGAAGTGGAAGAATTGTCTTAATTTGGATTCCAACGGTTGGTAAAGAACCCGAGTTTCCTCGTGATGGGGAAGATTCGTGGCCAGAACAACCAACGACGACTACAACTCATGAAGAAATACGATGCGTTAATGAGCAAAGCCACTGCCACTCCTCGAATACTCCAGGTTCAATCGCTGGACGAAACTGCAGCGTGTTGCAGCGTACGTCATCCGCTTCAGTGACAGTTTGCGTCGAAATAATTGAGACGAAATCGACGGAAGGAGATACTCACCAAATCCGAACTCGCGCACGCAGAGATTCTTCTTTGGAAGATGGTGCAAGTTGAATCCTACCCAGAAGAGAGCCCCACTTGAACACGTGGTTCCCCAGAAGCGAAGCACCATATTGTTTCGAAAGCTGTATCTACAAAACCTGGCCGGTTATGGACGAACATGGTATTCTACGAATGCGAGGCCGTATTGGAGCGGCACACTTCTTACCATTCGAAACAAAATTTCCAATTGTTTTCCCCAAGCAACATCCAGTGACCACCGTGATCACGGACTGCTATCATCGTCGTTTTCGTCACGCAAACCACGAAACCGTGGTCAATGAAATGCGACAGCGCTATAAAGTCTGCGAACGCTGAGGTTCCTCGTACAGACAGTAGCAAGGTCGAACCTTTAAGGCCGTCCCAAAAGCACCAGCAATGACACCTTTACCTGAGACAGGACTGCAGCCTTTCGTACGCCCATTTACATATGTTGGCGTCGATTATTTTGGACCGGTGCTAGTGAAGGTGGGTCGCTGTCAGATGAAACGTTGAATCGCCCTTTTCACCTGCTTATCCGTTCGCGCCGTCCCCATGGAAGTGGTGCACAGTCTGTCTACAGAGTCTTGTCAACGTGTGTGTCAACGTGGATCACCGGCAGTATTTTACTCGGTGTGAATCGCCAGCTACAGGGGGAGATAGCAACGAGGCTGTAGCCACTAACATCGATGGAGTGTGGGAGCGTCTTGTGAGGTCCATGAAATCAGGTATCGGTACAGCCCTGGAACATCCTCGGAAACCCAATGACGAGACGTTGGAGACCATCATTTACGAGACAGAAGCGTTGGTCAACTCCAAACCGACTTACGTACATTCCGTTGGAGTCTGCGGACCAGGAATCGTTGACACCAAACCACTTCCTCTTAGGCAGTTCAAGCGGTAACAAAATCCAACATGCTACAGACATCGACAATCGTGCTACCCTCCGTAACAGTTGGAAGATGCCTCAATATATTGTAGCCGGAGCAAGTGGTTCGATGAGGTCAAGCTGGGTGATCTTGTACCCGTTTTGAACGGCACCGGAAGGAACCAGTGGATCAGAGGATGGATCGAGGAAACCTTCGTTGGCCGTGACGGAAGAGTTCACCAAGCACTAGTGCGGACGTCGAGCGGCATCTTACGGCGACCTGCAGGCATGCTCGCAGTGTTGGACGTCGGAGAGGAACGTAAACCTTAGGTGTCTTCAGGAGACACCTCTCCAGCAACATAACCTAGGCTTACGGGCGGGGCTATGTGACGACAATACCCCTCGTTACGCCGACGGTGTCAACATACTTCCAGGCGCTCTGGCAACCCGACCCCGAATTGTCTAATACATATGACTTCGAACGGAGAGAAACGTCAAACCATCGAGAAGTAAAGATATCTGGTAAATCCTCGTTGTAAGCTTCACACGCCTTTGTTATTGCCATCGATAATAATTAAATTTTTCTATAAATTATTATTTATTAAATCTAGTTAAAGGTTAGCTAAAGTTAGTAAAATTTAAAGATTTATCGTGCTAACTACTCTAACCTAAAATTACGTGGGTCGAAGATTGTGTTCTTCTGCCTTTTCGTCCAAACCGACACAAGCTCTGGGGAGTTACGGCGGTTAGCTCTTAATGTTGCCTAACCTACATTTTCAAATTCTAGCTTTTTCCAGCTTCCAGATAACGGGTTGTAGAACAGGTAATTTTAAGAAAAGTTGCTGAACACACTACCCAAGTAACCACAAGCATTATATTATTGCACTTATTCAACCCAAAATCAACATCGGTAATGTGGGATCACATCAATTCAACAGTTTTCAAGTAATGAAGCGTTAAATTAGCTTATGAATGTACACACTTAGATATTTTTACAGAAATCTGTAAAGTTTTACCGAATTCTCAACAGCTGAACGTTCGGTAATCCGATTTTACGGATTTCGGTGAAATTTTACAGATATCTGTAAAAAAATTACCGGATTTCGGTAAAATTTTACCGAAATCCGTAAAATTGGATTACCGAACGTTCAGTTGTTGAGAATTCGGTAAAACTTTACAGATTTCTGTAAAAAAAATCTAAGTGTGTAGTGATGCATTACCAATGCAATAATGCTACTTTAGCCATGTGTTATGGCATTACAAAAGATATAATAGCATTAGTTCGAACTTAGTGGGGCCCTTATCAGCTTTAATCCAACTTCAATGATGCACTAGACGTAATACATATGTCCTATATATGCATGCTATTACAGCCTCGTGGTTACTTGGGTACGTTAAAACTGTTTTGTTTTTTGAGATAATTAGTACTCTGTTCAAATTTGACGATTTTAATATGTTCTAAGAAATTGTAGGAATTATTCAAATACAATGTTTTTGCTGAACACACCAATTCTCTCTGATGACCACATTTTGATATATGGTGATTGGAGTGTCTGTGTGACGTCATAATCAACCGCCTCAAAAAGGGTGGGCAGGTCCTGTCGTGGTCTAAAACAGATTGTATTTGAAGAATCATCTTATGAACAAGTATTACTAAAATTTTCAGCGTTGGGTACTGAAGGGTACCCAGAAAAATCTTTGTTAGAAATAATACTATGTAGTTATTAAATAGTCAATCAATATTGCGGATGAGTTATAATATTGAACGAATTAGAAGGTGAGTGGCCCATTTTCCTTAAGCACGTTGTTCTGGACGATTTTCAGCCTTTGTTGAACCTTGTGTAGCAACCTTGTGCACACTGTCCTACCCCCAGAAGAGGAACACCCCTCAGATTCTATTTGCGTGCATGCAAGGGCCTGGCAGGAAGTTATTTCCCTGAAGCTAACATCTCTATCATTCAAACATAAAAAGATTCATTGTTTGTAAACAACACTGGCGTTTGCACCCGTAGTAACAAATGTGGCCCGTCTTATTCAAATAAGGCCCGTTGTTGCATACTGTCAAACGCTAGTAAATTAGATAGGGTTGCCAGGTCCCTGCGTGCATGCACTATACACTCCCGCGTCACTTTACTCAATTTTTGAGTACAATTGTATGCTATCTCTTTTTCTCTCATGGAAATGTTTCTTAATTTTTGTAAAAAGTGGATCTGATCAAAAATTGAGTTGATCCACTTTTTAACGAAAATTGAGTAACATTTCCGTGAGAGAAAAAGAGATAGCATACAATTGTACTCAAAAATTGAGTAAAGTGACGCGGGAGTGTAGACACTCTAGTAATAGACCGGCCAACGTGCCGCCATGTTGTATCCAAAACGAACATTTCCCATACGATTTGTTTTGGATACATCAACTGTGCCAGACACACGTTAGCCGGTCTATTACTTGAGTGTCTATACTTTGCACTTGTGCATACTTTGTCGAGTCTGCGTTCGTGCACATCCGCTAACTTCCATCGTAGCATATTTTTTCACTCTCGAACTGACTTCCACTGTTGCTTCCACTGAGTAAACAAACAATACATTTTCCTAAACTAAAAAACCTGTTTTGTAAACCGCCTCCGAACGTCGTAAAGAATACTACAGAATTCTCAGAAGTGGGATCAACTTGGATTTGCTACGATCGGCGCGAAATAGCTGAAATCTCCTGGAACGGCGTGAGTTGCAGAAAACGAGATTTGATAGGAAAACCACGGATTCCAACACGTTAACTGGAATCCATCAGCGGGAAGTTCCGTCAAGCAAAATTGGCGCGACCTTCATCATAAACGGGGGGCATAGCGCTATACCCAGCGTCTGGAGGCAACAGCGAACCAGCAGAAGGGAACGCAAGCGACATCATGCGTAGAGGCAAGTGACGCTCTCGTAAACAGGAGCAGGACGAGGAAAACGACGGAAAAGAAGAAGCAAAGAACGACGTAACCAAATTGAAACAGGAAGTGAAGAATGAAGCCTGCGATCGAAGGGAACGGTTCATCCATCCGGAGGAATTGAAACAGTTAGGATTACGGAAGGAACTTTATTAGTGGAGTGAAAAGTCAACCTTCCTATATGCGACATGCCGACAAGCGGGAGCCGCTCATCAATGGTGTTTGGAAGCCCGTCAGTTTATTTCAAGTTGGCAAGAATTCAAGCAAACGGTTTTGCTAGCTTTTCCGGACCGTGATGATGAAACAGATGTCCAACGGAAGATGTCGAGGTGTGTTATGGACTCGAAGGAATCATACGGCAGCTACGTTTTCCGGATGAATGCGCTGGGGTAGAAAGGCAAGCTTACCAACGCTGCGTTCATCAAGTACACGATCAGTGGGCTTCCGTAGGATGTGCTCTATCCAAGTATCGAGTCTCGTCAGTACGACAGTATCTACGACTTGTTGAATCAGATCCGGTACTGTGAATTGACTCAAGAGCTGTACAAACGTCGCGGTGTCTCAACGAAGAGCACCAGCCAGAAATCAACGTCAGTAGTGTACGATTCGACACCGAGGAAACCGCTAGAGGAATAAGTTCCTTAAGGTGGATCCAAGCTCGATGGTGCCGTGTGGCGTCATCATTGGTGGATGGTTGAAGACGGTGTAGGCGTTGGTTGACTCAAGTTGTCCGACTCAGCAATCGACTATGAAGATGTTGAATACTTAGATGAAGAATTCCAGCAGAGTAAACAAACAATACATTTTTCTTAACTAAAAATACGTGTTTTGCAAACCGCCTCTGAACATCGCAAGGAACTGCGTGGAACCATGGACCCAAAAGGGTCCGATGTCCGTAATTAGTCCGTGGTTGAACTGCTTGCATGCTTCAGAGTAGTTGATGCGTTTTGTTACACGAATCCTAGAAATCTCCTTCTCGGCCTGTTAAACTGGGCACTTCCAGCTGGAAGGACCGTGCTCACCTTTGAAATTCAAGCAGTATGGTTTCTCTTTGCATTCGCCCAACACATGAACGTTTGAGCAGTTCCGGCAAAGAGCTGCACCCTTGCAGCGAGCCTTCGTGTGTGCGTTCTTGTAGCATGTGAAGCAAATCGTCGGTTCGGGAACGTACACTCGGGTTTTGATCCTAAATGGACCAACCTTGATAAAGTCCGGCATCACTGTCCCCTCAATGGTGAGAGCCACTGTGGAGAGGTTCATTTTCACATCGTCGACCATACCAGTTCATCTTCGTTGAGATTCTGAATTTCGCGGCACTAAAACACGCAACGACGCTTGTTGAGGGTAGGATACAGCCGTTCCGTCCCCCAATATGCTTCATTTCGAGCAACTTTTTTACCTGCTGGAATTTACTTCCATCACCTGCCAGTGATTGCTCCTTCAATTTTCCCAACCAACGCATCGAGATATTTGCCGACCAGGAAGAGGAGTTTAGATTTTTCCCGTTATAAGCTTCGAGCAACAGGACATCACAACTGTTCAAAGTCACCTTTTCACCAACTATGCGTTCTTTTTTACCACTACTTTACTAAAGACCCACCGCAAATAAAAACAGTCACACTTTGCGTACGAACAAGATTTCGAGCACTTGACACTGAAGAAGTCTGTAAGTCGCAGACGAAATAGGCCTATCTATCAAAAGATAAGCTTTCTGTAGTGGAATTTAACGGAATTTGCTCGCGTTTACTAGTGATAGTTTAAAAGATTTCTCTTGTTGAAGATTTCAGGGAGCCACTAAAAAGTGTCTTAACGAATTCTCTACTGCCATCGCACTTGATTGACACTTATTACCGACATAGACGGGCGGGGATATTCAACAAAAAAAACATGAATTTACTGCATCAGATTCTGATATTTTCAACATAAATACACATCGAAATTAATAAAAACCCTTCCATAGATTCACCCATTCGCTACTTGAAAGACTTCTTCGCTCTCCAATCGGGAAACTCGTCAAACTCCGTATCGCCCGCTTCCTCATCACTGTCCTGTTGCTCCTCCTTTTTAATCTTAACCAACCTTTCGCCGACTTCCATCGCCGTTAGCGTCCGCTGTCTCACCTCTTCCTTCTTTTTCTCTAAACTCAACACCCGTGACCAGTTCCGAATCTGCTCATCGATTTCGCTGATTTGCCGTTCGGCTGTCGACTCTTCCTGCTCTTCGTTGATGATGGCCAACGATTCCGTGGTGGCCTCTTTGATCACTTTCTGGAACCGTTCCCATTCCTCGTCGTTCGGATCCTTGTACTCGATGTTCCGCGCTTTAGCATCTGCTTTCGGATCATCGAAGAAGCCTTCCGGTAGCTTTTCCTCGTCCGTAGGTGGTTCTAGTGTTGCTGCTTCCGCTTCTGCTAGGTCATCCTTTCTTCCGGGCAGGCGAATGTTTACTAGATCTCTGTTGATTTTGGCACCAGAGTCGAAGAAATCTGCCGGTAGGGACTGATCGCCGGAGGTTGAATTTTTAAGAATGCTTTTGATTTTCTTGTTGCTGGCTGTCTCCCGTGGACCAGGGGATGAGGGTCGCTTGAAGCCTGAAGATGCCGCTGTGGCGGGGGTGGGGGTGGGTGTGATGACGGTTGTGGGTGTTTTCTGAGGTTGTGCAGTGGTAGCGGATTTGGCTGCTTTCTCCTTCAGCTTTTTTGCCTGTTCGATGTTTTCCTTGTGCTGTTTCGAGTTGACGTGAACCTTCCAGACGGCTTCCGAACGGACCACTGAACTGCAGAGAATGCAGGTGAGCTGTCCGGCTTCGTTGTACGTGGAGATTGAAATGATTAGGTTGAGGAAAATATTTAATAAGGAATAGTTAATTATTATTCATATCATAGTATCATTGAAAAGGATATTTTGCTAGTGGTGATTCGATTTTCTTGAAGGTGGATTCCGAAGGTGATTTTCCACTGCTGGCCTTAGTTTCATGCATGATACGCCGCAGATCTTGCTGCGTGTATTTCTTCTTCGCTAACTTGAATGCAGCCGACATTTTCGAAAGATTTGAAGCACTAAGTCACGTTTTAATTAACTGAAAATGAAAAATATGTTTTGCGCAAATTTCCACTAAAAACCGCTGTGCTAGAATGGTTTATTTACATTTTCACGTCGTCGACGATCTGCAAACAAACTGTCATATTTGTTTACGAACTAACTGTAACGCTTGCAGGGGTGGGATCCACGAAGTCTGGCACATCACCGTATCCCGATGTGTGTGATCTACTGGTGAGGAGGACGGAAAATATTAAGCCTATCCCGAATAGAAAATTACCATTAACTGTATGATCATAATTATACATTTTCCATTCATGTTGTTATCACCATTATACGTATCATCCGTGTATAATGCTGGTGTAATGTAAGAAACCATTCAAACTTTAAACAACCATAAACAGCGTATCCTGTATATAATAATGATTTCATATACAAGACATTAACAGCATAGACTAACTCTAAGACCAGTAGGTCCCATACAAAAACGATTTTTTTCTTGGCTCAGTCAGTACTAGAACATCGTCCAAAGCTCGGTCCCAAGCTCAATAATGCACCCCTTATAATGAACTCACATGAACACACTCTCAAATACTCTGTCAAAATAACACAGCAAATCAAAACAAAGGCGCAAATATGTATAACAAGGTGCTGGCTTCAAGGTGTAATTCGGACCAAGGGGTTCTACAACAGTGAACCAATGTTAAATCGCTAGTTACATATTGATTGTTGTTAACAGTGCCGTATAGTATATCCCTTCCTCATTCTTTATATGATACAACGAAGGAAAGATATGAATTATGGTCACGATAAAAATAAAGGAAACTGTTTTAACAATACGTAAGTTTTAGTTTATTATCACAAAATTTATGACTCATGTTGATCATTATAATATGTATTTGAAAGGGAGCGGTTTTATCAGTCTACGTGAAGGGTATGTTGCAATTCAATTAAGTAGATTTTACTTTCTTACTGTATTTTAATCCACTTGTATTATTGTTGACTTTGATAATATACCTTTGATTGTCGATTTTTAAGGTATTTGAGTCCGGTGATCTCTTATTTAGTATTTCTAGTATATCCTAGTAGACTTAAAGTTCCATAAATCAAGGTGTTTTTTTTTTGGATTACCTTTGTTTTGGTTTGGATTTACTTTTGCTGGTATTTTTTAATTATATCCCCTCAATATCTATACATTTTTCACAACGAAAAGCTTTTAATAAAACAAATGTCAACATCAAAGGTGTGTTTTTATTTACTTGGATTGGGAGAAACAAAACAGGAAATGTACTATTCATTTTTGTATCATGATTGTAGCAGTTATCATCATGATTGAAATTGTCATATAATATTACTATACTGTAACGATAGCTATTATCTTTTTATATCGTATTTATTATTAAATTATGTGAACGTATATCGTAATGGTAGTGATCCTCATAGTAAGAGATATGCGGAAGCAGCCATTTTTGAGCCAATCATGCATCGAGAGCTGTCAAATCTGAGCCAATCGTACAAATTTTGCACTGTGGCAAGTGTTATCAGCCTCTGTGAATAAAATAAACATCGTTGCCAAATTGTTGAATCGAATTTCCGCTTATCTCTTGCTATGAGGATCACTAGTAATGGTTGAAAAAAAAAATGTATGATCTAACCAGAATTGAACAATACCACCTAAAGTAAAACTGCAGAAAAAAATATTATTCACAAATTATTAATTTTATAATACACCGGAAATTTTGTTAGAGAAAAAGTCATTTTTTATGGTAGCGATGCTTAACAAACCTATTAGTGTTATGGTAAGATCTTGATTTACCATAACATGTATCATCGATATAAAACACTTTATCTTCAGTTTATAATTGTGGAAGATAACTTGAATAATTATGAAACGATAAATGATAATACACATAAAATACTTGTTTATTCGAGATATCAAGACTTGTGAACAGGAACCAACAATCAATATGCAACTAGCGATTTGAAATTGGTTCACTGTTGTAGTACCCCTTGGTCCGAATTACACCTCGAAGCCAGCACCTTGTTATACATATTTGCGCCTTTGTTTTGATTTGCTGTGTTACTTTGACTGAATATTTGAGAGTGTGTTCATGTGAGTTCATTATTAGGGGCGCATTATTAAGCTTGGGACCGAGCTTGGGACCGATGTTCTAGTACTGACTGAGCCAAGAAAAAAATCGTTTTTGTATGGGACCTACTGGTCTTAGAGTTAGTCTATGCAGGAACGCTTCAAAGCGTACAACAACCACGTCGTGTAAAACAAAATCCATTCATAAGTCAAGCTTATGAATTTTCAAAGCATCGTTCATAAGTTGAACCTTATGAAATTCATAAGATTATTTGGCTGAGTGATAGGTTGAAACTCGATATCCGAACTTATTTTTAGTGTAAACCTCAACCCGATACGTGATACAAATAAGGACAAACACACAGACGTTCAACACAACAAGTCGACCCAATTTTTATACCAGATCCGGGTTGCAACTGAATCAAAAACGAATATGCTATTACCTGAAAACAAATATATCAGACAAATCAAAAGTGCATATTGTTATAACAATAGATTTACTATACACCCTATATGTTGGAATTTGCAAAAATTCTCTTAGGGAACGTCCATTAATTACGTCACGCAAAAACTGACTTTTTATACCTCCTCCCCCTTGTCAGAATTTTTGTATAAACGTTCAATTTTTTTTGTATGGATCATCACGTTTTCCCAACCCCTCCCCCCTCCCACCTTACTGCGTGACATAATTAATGGACCTTCCCTTAGCGAAATACACTTTTCATATTCATAAGATTGCATTGATTTTTTGTAATAAGATAACAGTATGAATTTTATCTCAATTTGCCTTACACGGAAAGAAATGACCACTAAACCACTAAATATGTTCAGATCAAAGCTATTTTTGAATTCAATCAACCAAGCATCATAGTTAAAAGAGCCATCATGTTTACACATCTGTCATAGAGTTAAATCAAAACAAAAATGTTCTTATTCCAACCAATGTGTATGCTTGAAGCAACTATACAAAACAATAAAAACAACAACCTGGTAGATAGTTTTCAGTTCGCTTTCAAGTTTATAATGGCGTCCAACGAGGAAGTTCTTACTATGTTTGTGAAGTTCGTTGAATTTTTAAATTAATTATTCAAGTTAACAGCAACGGAGGTTTTCAAATGTGAGTATTTTTTCATTATAATTCGATAATTGTACCAAGAAGTTTTGATTTTTTTTTTCAGCAAATGGCTAAAATGTTTCAGCTCCTAAGATCGTAGAGCGTGAAGAAGTAGAGGCTCTCCTGCCTCCACCATTATAAGCTGATAAAAAGAGGTGAACAGACGGTCGAAACCAGTGGCGGTGTTCTACTAAACATAAACATTTACCACGGATTTAATCAATCATTCAAAAACAGTACTATTATTGGAACAATAAAAAAATAGAAAAACAAAATCGGTAATACATCAATCCCAAATTATGTTATAAATTTATTTGCATTCTCGTTCAAACGATTCCGGAACCGAAAATCTCATTCACAAAAATCAATTGAACTGACCCCAAGCACATTCAAACCAACTATTGTTATTCAGTTGGTTCAACTATAATCATGGTTGAATTTACTGGCACTGTACGCCAACTGTCAAAATATCAACAATATTTTGTTTCGACATAACCATTGTATAGTTGAATCAACCAAATTTTACTAAAGTTGATTCAACTATACAGTAGCTAAATCAACTTGAAAAGTATGGTTGTTACAATCATGTACTCGATTGAGCCTGTACAAATAAATATACTTGTTAAAAAAAAAAAACAATCATGTACATGGGTTATCAAAAAATCAATGCATAAATATAGTTGATTTCAGATAAAATATTATTGATTGAAGCATACATTTTTCTCCGTGTATGAAATATAATAAAGTTAAAAATATAAAAACATGGAGCATCCTAGAATCGAACCTAGCAAGTTGAGGTTACGGATCCAGTGGCTTGACCACTAATCTATATCAACGCTTGTAATCAGGAAAGGCAAAAAGCGTACAAGACCACCATCGTGCAAAACATAATTCATCCATATTACGCTTAAGAAATTCAAAATCATTGTTCATAAGTTGCACATTATGAAATTCTTAAGTTCATTTGCCTGAGTGTTGTGAAACAATACAATATATAGAAATTAGTTACAATTTGTTCAGAAAAATAAACCGAATTAATCCTCCGATGGTGAGACTGAACCCTTCTTACACTTGATCATAATTACGAACTCAAATGTGGCAAATGAGGTACTGTACACATTTTCATCAGAAACTCCAGGAATATTCAAAATGTAATATTTTCAGTTATAAAATGAACTATTTGATAATCTTAAAATGATTGTTCATCAATGTGATTAAAATATTGGCTTTAATAGTGTATAGCTTACTGTTTATGTTAGGTAATATAAAAAGGGGAAATTACATAAATATTAGAAGTTTCATATATTCAGTCCATAAAATGAACTACTAGACAATCCTAAGTGTCAATTTTGATTATCTATATGGGTTCAAGAAGCTAGATGAGTACATTTTCTTGGAAAAGTGTCAGGGGGTAAGTTACTCGGCCACCTCGTGTTACCACCCTAAAAACACAATCCGCCACACTTCAAACACACTCGCCACCACATGAAACATAAATTTATACCTGCACCACATATACGAATTGGTTGTTTCTTTTCTCTCTGCTTTGTTCCCCTCTTGCTTGCACTCGTGTGATTTAGATGATGCATAAATATGCGTGAATTATTCTCCATAAAGGTCCATGGTTGCCAAAGGCATACATTTTCTATTGTAGTATTGACAGATAAATTGAAACCGAAAAACACCTTCCGACACACTAAAACACAACACAACGTGGCAGAGTGACTAACTCCCCGAAAATTGTGCAGTTATAGTAAATGACGGCTTTGTTTATTTTTTGAATATACTCGTTGAGCTTAAAACCGGACAAGACCACTCCCGCCGATCGATCCTGCTCTAATTCCGTCAACAGAACTGAAATCGGTTCACAAATGGCTGAGAAACTGACTTGACATTATTTGTAACACACACACATACACACACGTATACACACCCATACACACATACATATACACACACACACAAACATGTGCTCAGTTCGTCGAGGTGAGCCTAAAAGTCGAGTTTTCAAGCGATCTTAATACCCTTCTCTTATTGTAAGGACAAAATTTGCTGTGTTATTTTGACAGAATATTTGAGAGTGTGTTCGTGTGAGTTCATTATTATGGGCGCATTATTAAGCTTGGGACCGAGCTTGGGACTGATGTGCTAGTACTGACTGAGCCAAAAAAAATCGTATTTTTTCGGGACCTACTGGTCTTAGAGTTAGTCTATGTAACAACCTCCTTATTCTATTGTTGAGCTTTTGATTAACAATAGCTTCTATTGTAGAAGGTAAGTCTTATTGTTATCTTACCATCACGAATAATATGATAAATTTTACACACTATTAATTCTATTGTATGGATACAATACATTCATTATAGTGTAATTCTATCTTATATTATTCCAATTGCTTCTACCCTGAGAAAAAATTACCTTATACGAACGATATCACAAATCCTCCAACCTTATGGTTTGACGATACCCAAATAGTCGTTAAGTAAAAATGTTCATACAAATTTACTATGCATCACGTTCAGACTACAGGCTTGTAAATTTTAAACACAGGGCGTATTTGAATACGTATTGTCATGGATACAATGTCATCATGATAGCCTCGTATTATGTTACAACACTTATCAATTATTCCAAGAATCTACCTGATTACCTATACGATACGATATCACAAATCCTCCAACCTTATGGTTTGGACGATACCCCAAATAGGTCGTTAAGAAAAATAACCATACGAAATTTATTATGCCTTGTTCAGACTACAGGCTTGTAACATACAAACAATGGCGTTTTGAGAAGTACTTAACAGAAAATGTACATCGAGATATGCCTTGTATTGTGCTCCGCCAACGCTGATAGTATCGAACTGGCCCCGTCATTAGTATTCCGCCAGACTCTGAATCACAGTGACAAGTAGTGTAACGCACCTATTGAGTTACATAATATTTGAGCGAGGCCCAAAAGCCTTGTGCGCTGCAACCCTGTCCTCTGTTTGACAAGCAGCTTCAAAACAAAACCGAAAACATCGCACAACAATTTCTTTCGCACTTCAGCACGCACGAGAAGGTTTCGGTTTCTCCGTAATTTCTGTTCCGTCGATTTGTGTGTTTCCTACTTTCTCAGTCCACAAAATAAGCTGTAACCATGACCGACCAGGAGGAAGTTAATGGCGTTGACGAAGCCGCTGATAAGCAAAAACAGAAGAAGGCATCCAAACACGATAGCGGAGCGGCTGATTTGGAACGAGTTACCGACTATGCAGAGGAGAAGGAAATTAGCTCCAAGGAGATCACCAATGTAAGTGGAACAAACATAACCTAGATCTCAAGTAAATCATAGAACAAAATGATAATGTTTTCTCCTCCGGCTGTAGGCGGTTAGTATGTTCGAGGAAAAACGAAACAAGGAAAACGAAGAAAAACTGGCCAAAGAACAGGAACTGCAGAAGGTGCACGTAAAGAAGGAAGATATTGAGCTGATTGTGAGTTTGCCTATGTTTGAAGGTTGCATTCTAAGAAATTTGATTTTTCAGATCCGAGAAATGGAAATCTCCCGACAGAAAGCGGAGGAAACCCTTCGGGTACATAGGGGCGATGTGGTGGCTGCCCTAGAAGCTCTCACAAACTAAGTCCCTGTAAGTTGTAGTTTATAAATTATTCGATAAATTCTCTTGAGCGGGATTCTTCACCACTCGTCGGAAACAAACAGAACGTGAAGGGGGTTATTTAACTAAAACAGCTTTAGTTTGCGGTACATGGAACGGATCAATACCAACAACAATACATCAATAGGATATTTGAAACCGAATGTAAACGAAATTCGTACGAAAGAAATTCCCACGCAATAATCAATAGGAGAATATGTTCGGTTCCGAACGTGCTGTCCGCACAAAAGAATAATTTTGAGAAATTCATGATAAGGGTTTAATAACCAATGGTAAACAATGGCAACATGTCGATATCTCTTAAAGCTAAATCTCGTAAATTGCAGCATCTGGTAGAGGAATGCAGTTCTAGGAATAGTTGGATATTAGGGTTCTCTTGATTTGTGAGCGATCAACGTTTAAAGTCATTGTTTACAATTGACTTTTAGGCCCTAATCATGCATTACTCAAGAATTTTAAGCGGAGTCCTCTGTAATGAAGCCGTATGTCTGTAATAGTAATCGATTAATATCTCTTCAAAAAAGTACAATAGGCCTTCAACCAACACTTCAACAACTGGGACTTCAGAAGCCAACCCGACGTTGCTTTCGCAAAATTTTGGTGACGCACTTGCTGTTGAAACTTTCGAGCGTGACGTGGATAAACCCCCGCCATTCAATCGTACTATCGTTGAAGGCCTTTTGTGATGAGAGCATGAGTATGATTGACCGCCCACAGATGCTATTCCGTTATTGCCAGATCAGCTGTGTTTACACATAGAACCAACCGATGATGTTTGGGTCTAACATACATCCTCAATGTGTAAAAACTGTTGATCCATTATAACGCAATACCGGCGCCAGCTGTGCCCGAATGCTGGTCAAGTAGGAAATAGGAAGGGGCGTGTTGAATGTTGATGTGATACTCGCTTTGAAGGAAGCCGAGAAATTCTCTGCACTTCCATGAGAAATCACTGGGATGTTGGATAGTTGGGAAAAGGTAAGCAGGTAAGGGTTTGTTTTGGTAACATTACGCTGAAAGTGTGTAAATAGCGTATCCGCCGAAAGCATGAGAGCGCTTCAATAAGCAAAAGAACATCGAACGCCAGTAATACCACACCCTGAATAGTCCTTCATGAACTAATCCCCTTAAATATTTTCTTCCGATATTCAACACCCCGATTATCGGTGTAGCACCTCGAAGCGACCCCATACCCCCGAGGGCAGTGCAATTACAACAGAAGAAATACGAAAAAGTAGCACATAGCCTACACATACTTATACCTCTCTATTCTTGATAAAATTCTTGACTGCAAATTGGAAAAAAAATGGCATAAGTCACCTTCTTGGGTTCGCCTTTTCAATGGAAAATTTAGTTGATGGCCTTTTTTAATATTCCGACAAACCGTTTTGCGAAAGCGTGAGGAAGGAACGCGAAAAGGGCAAATCTTCAGTGATCGACTTTGGTTCATCACTGCTTAACCATTGATTTTGTGGCTCTGCTAACAACATAGGTCGGAAGAAAACGTTGCAAGCTTGTACATTGAACATTAAATTCTAAGTAAAATGCTTTTACAGCCGCGTTATTCACAGAAGAGCTAGTCGATAGATTAGAATTATGAAGATTGGACATTTTCAAATGTTACGCGAGAAATGTTTATAATGCTATACTAAACAAAGACTACAGTGCATCAAGTGGTCACTTGCTGGAAATAGATACAACAATAAGCTAAGCACTTTTCTCGAATTCTATTATAGAAAACTACGAAATATTAGTGAATTTACATGCAGTCAGCATGTGTCAGAAGATGGGACATAGCTTCGTTTGTGGTCTCTTCTCCAGCTTGCTCTTTCAGGTTTTTCATTTAAGAAAAGTACAATAGGCCTTCAATAAGTATGGTTAAATGGCAAGGGTAAATGAGTAAAGAATGGTGATGCAACTGTGACCATTAAAAGCAGCTAGAAAGTGGCAGCTCTACTGCAGATACAGCAATCCATTTCAAAATGTCTGGAGAGTCACGCCGATTCCGAGGTTAGTTTCACATACAATTAGCCCCGCACATAAACCTTAACGATGTAATTTTGATAAGGGTACTGTAACACACTTCTAGATTTGTAAAATTTTCAAACCAGGCACGTATTTAGTATTATTTGAATATTTTTTGTTACATATTTATAATCAGATTGATCTCACCTATGGCCGCCACCTTAATGACACAAGCTTGTTCCTTCGTGAAAATGAAAATTTTCAACGTGGATTCGTAATTATTGATTCCATGCACTTGCAACAAAATAAAAGCAAAAATTAACGTGGCTAAACCGTCCGGTAGATATGCAACTAGGATAATAAAACGATAAAACTCTGTACACCACGTGTCGAGTGCATCTAAAATGATGTGCCAGCCTTTCGTCCACACTACCAATAATCAAAATCCCCCGCTATGATGCGACTCTACACTCCCGTTTCATTTTACTCAATTTTTGAATAGAATTGTATAATATCTCTTTTTCTCTCACGGAAAAGTTACTCAATATTTGGAAAAAGTGGATCTACTAAATTTTATGAGTAGAACTATTTTTTTACGAAAATTGAGTAACATTTCGTGACCGTACTCTCTTTAATGCTAATAGATCACATTCAAATTCAATTATCCTATTGCTACATTGTTCCTAACATGGCAGAGCGATCTCTCATCCCCATCAGTGTACAATGTGATGATGAACAATAGCCCAGACGTAAACAAACTGGCTGGCGGCGGTTGCTTAGACGACTATAGTAGTGGCTGGCTGCTGACCAGGGTTGTAGTCGCGTGGGGTCCCGCTTCCGAACACTCACCCACCCTGAAATTGTAGATTTCTGAAACGAAAGAAAGAAGCTTCCTCTTCGACGGGATAGGATGGGATTAGGATTTGGGAGTATATGATCGTTGAGCGCCAGGCTGGTAAACGGTTTCCGTGCTGCTCAGAATGGAAGTGGACAGATCCTTTCTAGCGGTCGCTTGAAGAATCCGTCCTTAGTTTTTAACGTTACGACTCGTACGACTCCGTCCTCGCCAGGATGCGTCTCCGTAATGCGTCCCATTTTCCAACGTACCGGTGGTAGGTTTTTATCGCAAACGATCACCAATCTGCCAATCTCAATTGCTTTCGCAGGATCCAAGCATTCAGTGCGTCCTTGTAGTTGGCACAAATACTCCTTGCGCCATCTGTTCCAAAACCTCTGAAACTTATGCTGCAGCTGTTGATAGTGGTCTAATCGGTTTGTAGGTACACTTCTCCAATCAGGTCCAGGTAGATCATGAAGTGATGAACCTATTAGAAAATGACCTGGTGTCTAAGGTTCTAGGTCATTCGGATCATCGGAGATTGGTGTAATCGGCCGGGAATTGAGGCAAGCTTCGACTTGCACGAGCAGAGTTTGGAAATCTTCCGGCGAAATCGGTGCCTCTCCAACGGCTCCAAGCAGATGATGCTTGTCAGATATCACGGCCGCCTCCCATAGCCCACCAAAGTGAAGGAGCATTCGGTGGGTTGAAGTGTCATTGGATGCCTTCGGTTGTGCAGCATTTAGCTACCACTTCCTGGTGCTTTTCGTCGTGCAACATCGCGAACAGTTCCTGTGGCCTAGTTGTGGTCCCAAGAAACCTAGAGGGTCGAATAGGCCAGCTATCGTTGACAGAATCTTGCGTTTGGTAAGCGGTTTACTGGTATCGAGCGGAGAAATGTTGAACTGGTATCTGAACTCGTCTGTACAGGGTACCCAAGTAAGTCCTAGCGTTTTGATTGAGGAAGCTGGATCCATGTTGATCCCTTCGCAGTTCGAATCGCAAGTCTCTTGCAATATCGCTCCTGATTCAGGCCAACTTCAGTCGAAATCCTCCGCCCTTCAACATTTCTACGAGTTGTTGTCGTAGATCAGTTGCTTCTTCCATGGTATCAGCACCTGTGATCACGTCATCCATATACGTGTCTTCACGAATTGCCTTCGCTGCAACATGTCAACATGATTTCAAATCAGCTCATCGATTTGTAGGGAGCGAAAACGTTAGCGTTTCGGAATTTCGGTCGAGTTCGGAATTTTGTATTAACTCTTGTAGAAGTCAATTTGGACATGCAAAAACACAGCAATAACGAAATGTTTTGTCTCATTTTCAGTAAGGCCTTAACAACATCGAAAGTTTTTCAGGCTTCTGAGCAAGACACGCGAATACTGCGAGGCATAAGGAGGGATGGATGGTTCTTCAGCGTCCAATTGAATCAAAATCGAGCAGCCCTCCTCATCCGATGCATCGATTTCTCAAAAGCAGCTCTTAAGTACACCTTTCGCACCTTTGTGCAGTTGAGCAAATTCTCCATGAGTGACAAATATTTGCGTTTTCAGCTGTTTAAACTAACGGTGGTCTACGATACGATGGATTTGCGGGGATGAATTAATGGCTAAATTAAAGGACATTCATAAACTAGGCTTGTTACATGAAGTTAAACACATCATTTCGCTTCTTGGAATCATATATTGAATAAATCAGGAGTTCGAAACGCATAATCCCATTGAATCGAATATTGTACAGATCGCGAAGTCACTTCCGTTGGAAATCAAAACGGACTTGCAAATAGATGGATTGGAATCGGCTGAAATGTGAAATAGATATGCAAGACATTGCCAAAGGAGGAATTGGATACCATTGAAATCAGATGGCTAAAGTTGTCATGCTAAAGATGACATCTGGAGTTGAAACTACATAACCGTTGGCATGGCTCGTTGTTTTGGCAGCTTTGACGGGATCGCATAGTAATGCTGATGTCGAGCGAGGATTTTTAAGTTCGGCAAGAATCCTCTCCGACGATCGATCAACAATGTACGAGAGAACATTAAATTCGTTGTTGGTGATCACAGTAGCATTGAAATCATTCGGAAATGAACTGCATCTAAATCCCATTCCCAAAGGACGATAATGATGGATGAGCAAGGAAGGCAGCAGCAGAGCAAAATAAGCAATAAATGAATAACCTAAAACTTAAAGAAAGAAGAGGAGTTGAAGATTCTTTACAAGGAAGAGGACTAGCAAGGTTAGAACTGCTGATAAGCACGTGAAAGAACATCCATGCTGGATTCTCTATCGTGTGTAAATTTCTGTAACTGTAATTACAGCCTGCCAATTAGTTTTGGTGAATCGTATAGCTTGAGTGGCGCTCACTTGCCCAATTGAGATTTGATAGCCTGTCAATTTTAGTTTGGTGAAACGTAGACTAGGCGGTTGTTTTCCAACGAGTTCGCTGTTTAAAAGTTTACACAGTAAATTGGGGAAAAATGTTCGAGCCTGGATGTCTGTTCTCTGTGTGATAAGTACGTTGTCATAAATGTGTAAATAATAATGCCCGATTATTTATAATTTTAGTTTATGGAAGCAAACACGTGCCTCAAAAAAGCCATTAATAATATGGCTTAAGTACTATCACATCAGATAACCGCTACCAGTCCTATCAGTTTCAAAGCACGGCTTGCTGTGCTGCTGTTATGTTCCCCTAAAAATGGTTATTTATAGTTAAGCGTGCATGCGCTGTCAAAAATAAGTGTAACGTCTGTCAGATTGTTTAAAATTGAAAAATTCTCGAGTACTATTTCAAACAGACGTATCTGTTTTTGTAAACAAAGAGGGGAAGTACGATTCAAACGTAAATTTCTCCAAAATCTCAACACGCTCACGGAAAGTAGCATCACCATCAAGTTGGGGAAATGTGATTGGCTGTGTTGGTGGTCCTAGTTTGCATGAAAGTGCTAAGGATTTCAAGAATTTAACGTTTGAATCTTACTTCCCTCTTTTTTTTACATACGTATCTGATGACTGTTTGAAAAAGTACTCGAGAATTGCGAATTTAACAACGGGAAAAAAAATCCAAAAAATACGACATCACTTGAACAGTTCACGTAGTTACTAAGCAAATTACTGTTAAGGTGAAGCTGGAGGGAGTCCTTTTTCCATATGATATATATTTAAGGTTAATTTTCGCTTTACGATTTTCGACACTAAACATCACAACTAAAATAAAACAAACAATGCTCAAATTGCTAACCAATGGATGCTCCAGTGGAGCAAACGATTCTTGAAAATTTCACGCCTGAAGTCCTAATATTATTTGAGGTTTGTGCTGAGAAAACTTCGAAGTGATAAGGACTTGGTCATTTATGTCCTTTAACATTACTGTTTGGAACCATTTTCGACAGTACCAGTGACCCATGTTTGTCTCCGCCTCGGTCTCCGCTGAACTCTGAGTTTAGTATTTATAATTTTGTGTCATCTAGGCGAGGAGTTAACGTCAGTAAACTCGAAATTTGGTCGTATGACGGTATGACGTCGGATTGGCGATTCTACCGTTCTTGTCGAAGGTCTTCTGTACTTTTTTGAAGGGCAACTCACAACAAACCCTATAGGAAAATCTTGAAAAGAGAACACGCGTAACATGTCTTTCCAACTTCTAACGGTCAGACCTATAAGAATCAAACCAAACCCATTTACCCTACTTTTCAACTTTCGCATCAAATGTGACTTTCTTTTATTCCTAGCACCAGAAAACATTTTTTCCATCCAATCTCAAATGTGTATTGTTTTGTTATCACCATTGTTGACTACATTGATACCAGCACTTTCCTCAATCTTCGCATCGCCACCTTCCGTATTCTCGAATGCCGCATTCACAATGCCTGCATCCCGGATCGTTCCACCGGGTCCCGAACTTTCCTCGGGCCTGAAATCTCTGGACCGCTGTTCGTCTATGATTGCCACCCTTGCCTTGGGATGTGGTGGATCAGCCGAGTACGGTGGTGGAAAGTCAACCAATGATGTCACGTCACCGTCGTATGCCGGAGGAGGTGCTCCGATAATGGGAGCTGTCCTCGCTAGTTCGCCCACTGGCGTCGTATTGTTCCGTGGTTCTTCCACCGCATCGGTCTGCTCCCGTTGGTGAAATTCGTAATTGTGACGAGTTTCATACTTCGGTGGACGATCGCGCAACCGCCGAAGCACACGTATCTGTATGGATGACAACGATATGCGACTCGACCCTGTTCGATGCAGCTCACTCTCGAGAATCTGCTGTCTGTTGTTTCTGTGTGTACGAGTAGAAGTGATAATATACCCATGACATGTTGATTCGCCCAAACTCAACAGGGATTAAACGTACCTTGATCTTCCACGAAACGTTTTATACATGAGCGTAGCGAGTGCGGATACACCGATGACCATCGCAGTTGCCAGAGCGACTTGAGCTGCCGTTAGGAAAAATAGCGAATCTTGTGGACTGAAAGGCATTCGTATGATTAATGTAAACGTTATGCTTCAAAAGTCCAAATACTCACATACATTTACCATTCTGATCCTTCCAGCATCGCTGACATCGTCCCTCATAGCAATTCGCCTCCCCCAAACAGCATTCTGTGCAAACGTGACCTTCTCCAGGACAAATATGGCAGTGACCGTCGCCCCGGTCCTCGAAATCGAGCTTACATTTGCAAACCAAATCACTTGTGCAGTCCTGGGAGGTGACACTGCAAGTTGTAGCTCCACATGTTACCGTATTGAAAAGCATCCAACTTGCATCTTCTGTCGTCACTACAAACATAAATCAATAGGTACTTGAGATTGTCTCAGATTATATTAATACGCGAATAACTCTACCATCATACACATATGCCAATGCTAGGTTCGCAAGCCACAGTTGCAAACAAAACACTACCACTTTTAACATGCTGAATCCCTTGCACTAGTCTCTCGAACCACCACTACTCTGAACATGCTTGTCTCTCCAGCAAACCAAAACCGCAAACTGTCCCGTCCTTCCCGAAAAGTGGAAATTTACCCAGAAAAACCAATCACGATAATTATAGGCAATACTGTCCTTTTCACACTCGTCGAACAGATTGGACGCTTATCGCGAGTTTTACAATCCACCTAGATAACGATTGTCTTTTACTTTGGCAAAATAACACTAATCGGCGCAATTCTCGCAGATACGCGGCATCAGAACATTATAAGACGCACGAACCCGGCCACTGTTCCATGTATGTTAATTCAAACCGTAAGCAACATGTTGGGAGTCAGCTGAATTCCGAGTGACACGTTTCCGCACTTGTCGCAAGCCGTGTGTTGTCGGCTGGTCGGTTGAAATCGGAAGAATTGTTCTCCAGAGATAACAAACGAACACATATCAGACAAGACCGACAACGACAATGATGGGTCTCCATCTACGGCACAGGTAAACCTCTTTCGGCTGCTATTCGGAAAAATGATTCGCTATTTGCTGATAAGACAGGGCTCTCTTTCCTTTGTTGTATACGTGTGGCTTGGCACCTTTCTTATCGCAAGTAACATTCGCATGTCCGTTGCATGTTTACGGATAAATTAGGCTGTTCGCAGGTAGACATTCAATATTGAGATACTGGTGGGTCAGCCATCATCCTAATCGAATGATGTATTGATTGGTGCACATAGCATGATGCATCGAAACAATCGTACTCTGTTAGTTGACAAATCTAATCCATCATGAGTTGTTTTTATTGCTTGTTTCTTGTGGCGTATATGAGCTTTCGTCGTCATGAAGTGGATTGCAATAATAAGTATCTTCGTGTTTCACGGTTACACGCATTGATAGGAATCATAAGTTTGACCAGAGGCTAGTGGCATCATTCTTATGATAGCTACAAAATGGGTCACTATGATAAAAATGTTATAATTTGAACTACTTAGATCAAACCTTTTCCTAATACATAGGTCTGTTATGCGTTATGTGCATCTGTGCGTCACCTTTTAGGCCAAAATATAAATGATACAGGATTAGTGTTGAGTGCTTACAAATAAAAGCGCTGATAAGAGTGCGCCTATAATTGAACCTATCCGTTTTGTCGGTGTAGGTATTCTGCGTACGATGTCGTCAAATCGCTTTTTTAATGTAGCATTATCGTTAGTATAAGAGGTTTGATTTAGTTGGCAAATGACAATATTAGGGTGGTTAGCTCAGTGGTTAGGGCTCTCTTTTACAGAAAGCCCTGAGATCCACGCACAGCGGACTTCATATGCCAACCGGACGTGCTGCACTTGCCATTGCATAATTCGACTATACCGAGGTGATTCTTCGCCAATCAACCGTAATAGCTGAAGGCCTTTGGGCCTGTTAATAAACCCCCGTTGACCCATAAACCCGTTAAAACCCATTTCGTAAGGCCTTTGCAACGTTGCGCTACGCCCCTGTTGGAAACTTGGCAACTGCATCTTATGAAGGCCCGTTTTTACCATAGACACTGTATATAGACCGGACAACGCAAAATCATACAATCTGCCAACCCTGAAAAATGTCATAAATTTGAGCAACTGATCTGGCACCACTTGCATTTGTACAAACTTGAAGTAAACAGCGCAATAAAGGGTGATACGGTCAAAATTTGGTCAAGGGAAAACGCGTGTAAATCGGTGAAATCGTTTATTTAAAAAATCAAATTAAATTTCTTTTTCAAGTTCAATTGGTATAAAATTCAGGAAAAATAGTCAGTTAGGCTTCCGCTTTTCCAAATCCGAATTGCCGGGCCTTACGCTTGACCCCTGCCATCAGATTTTGTACAGCCACCTTGTCCACCTTCTTCGCCGCAGAAAGCCAGTTTGCCTTGAACTGCTGCTCGTCCTTAGCAGTTTTTTGGTCTTCTTTAGGTTCCGCTTGACAATAGCCCAGTATTTCTCAATTGGGCGGAGCTCTGGCGTGTTGGGAGGGTTCTTGTCCTTGGGAACCACCTGCACGTTGTTGGCGGCGTACCACTCCATGGCCTTTTTACCGTAATGGCAAGATGCCAAATCCGGCCAAAACAGTACGGAACAACCGTGTTTCTTCAGGAAAGGCAGCAGACGTTTATTCAAACACTCTTTCACGTAAATTTCTTGGTTGACAGTCCCGGAAGCTATGAAAATGCTGCTTTTCAAGCCACAGGTACAGATGGCTTGCCAAACCAGATATTTCTTTGCGAACTTTGACAGTTTCGTGTGCTTGAAAATATCTGCTACCTTTCCCCTTCCTTTTGCCGTATAAAACTCCTGTCCCGGAAGCTGCTTGTAGTCGGCTTTGACGTAGGTTTCGTCGTCCATTACCACGCAGTCAAACTTCGTCAGCATCGTCGTGTACAGCCTCCGGGATCGCGCTTTGGCCGTCGTATTTTGTTTATAATCGCGATTTGGAGTCACTACCTTCTTGTAAGTCGATAGTCCGGCTCGTTTTTTGGCTCGATGCATGGTTGTAGACGATACACCCAGCTTATTTGCGGCATCTCGGAGAGATAGGTTAGGGTTTCGCTTGAAACTACCGGCAACTCTCTTTGTCGTCTCAGCGGCTTCCGGTTTTCGATTTCCCCCCGATCCAGACTTCCTGGCTGTCGACAAACGTTCCCCAAACACTTTAATTACATTTGTAACGGTTGATTTGGCAACTTTTAGCGATTTTGCCAACTTTGCGTGCGAGTAGCTCGGATTTTCGCGATGCGCGAGCAAAATTTTGATACGCTGCTCTTCTTGCTTGGACGGCATTTTGACAACTGAAGAGTGAATTCCAAAATCAAAATAGGAGCAACATTCTACACACACACACCTTCAAAATGAGGGGTGTTCAGGTTTTTTAAATGCAAAATTGAAAGAAATACGTCAAGTTGATATTGACCAAATTTTGACCGTATCGCCCTTTAGGCTAAAAATAAGATTCGGTTTCGATGTTGGTAGTTTGTTTTGATTCCGTTTGAAGCGAAAAGTGCCGTGTAAAAAATGAACATTTACTGAATATGGAAGTAGAAAATCCCTTATTTGTTCATAATTTGCTTTTGTCAAAACAATACTTGCTCCTTTAAAGTGAATAAAAGGTTGACAGTCCGTTTGGCTGCATTTTTTGACAGGTCGTTTGGCTGCATAAGACAACTGTTGTCCGGTCTATATACAGTGTCTATAGGTTTTACTGTCTTGCACCAGTCTATGTGGGCCGCCTGGATCCATTAGGAACGATAGCGTATTCAGGGTATCGAATTCTCTTGATCTACAGATCGAGGTGCTTGGGACAGTTTGCGGTTGACACCCACGAAGCTAGTTTCTGTTGTCGTAGAAAATTTCGAGTTCGATTCCCCATCTGCGTATGATATTCCGCAAGGCCATAATACCCAACATAATAATAGTAGTGCTGAATTACTGAGCTATTACAATAGATCAGCAATTTTCAATCTATGGAGCGGCACTTGTTTACCATGTACAAATGTACGCTTTTAAGACCGGTGGTTTGAGGTATGAATGTAGTTCACCTCCCCGCGGTGCACCTTGGAAACGTTAAGCTCCTCTTAACGGCTAAACGAACTACGGAGGGAGCGCAGTGTGGTGGATGCCAGTAAAACCCCAATTATGGTAACTGGCAGCGAAAAGGATAACGAATGGTACTGTTGCATTCGGGCTGGCTTCTGTGTCGCCTTCCTCAGTACTGCCGGGTGACACCGAGCAGGAAATGGCTAGGTTCCAGCGGCACAGGTTATCTCCGTCCCATTAAAGCCTTGGCAGGTCTCCAGTACGTTTCATTCTCCCCGGAGTAGGCTCAGATGTCCCTATACCTGACTTATGCTGATCGGGCTCTGAACACGATCCAACAGAATGATGGGTAGTACTATAGACCAACTCTAAGACCAGTAGGTCCCGAACAAATACGATTTTTTTCTTGGCTCAGTCAGTACTATCACATCGGTCCCAAGCTCGGTCCCAAGCTTGGGACCGATGTGCTAGTACTGACTGAGCCAAGAAAAAAATCGTATTTGTTCGGGACCTACTGGTCTTAGAGTTAGTCTATGGTAGTACCTCAGGAACAACCAAACCCCAGGAGAAAGCGAATCCGTTCGCTAAAAGCGGCCTAGTGAGGACCTCACCGCGTAAAACGGTGCCATCTGGCGGGTTCGACACTTGCGGAAGTGCCACGGCATCGAAAGCAGGTGCCGCCAAGCTACCAAGGCTCATCCGGGCCATGGATAGGATGCGGGAAACCCTTCCAAAAATAGTGGAGGTGTCCGAGCAGTTTGATGCGATCATCGACTTTGCAGGCCTAAGTTACGACGTGCGGAGTATACGCCGTACCCGCACCGGCGAGATGCTCCTGGAGCTGAAGAAGGCGATAACGCTAAAGGGCCCGGCGTACAGAGACCTGGCAAAACATGCCTTATGTTAGAGTGTGGAGGTACGCCCCCTCGTCTCACAGGTGACAATCCAGTGTAAAAACCTGGATGAAATCACTAAGGTAGACGAGATCTCCACCGCACTTAAGGAACAGCAAGGTCGAGGTTGCTGCCGCAGACATACGTCTGAGGAAGGGTCCACTCGGGGCCCAGGTGGCAACAATGAGGGTAGCGGCAGCCGACGCGGACGCGGCGTTGAAAGTGGTGAAGGTGAAGGTGGGATGGTCAATATGCCCACTTAGCCTGCACCAGCCGCCGAAGGCATGCTTCAGATGCCTAGAGAGCGGACACATGTCCTGAGAATGCAAAGGCCCTGATAGGAGCAACATGTGCAGAAGGTGTGGCAGCACAAGCCACCACAAGGAAAACCGGATGATAAGCACGTCATGGGGGAGGGGGGGAGGGGTCAGGCTTCGTGGTTGTAAAAGTGAATGGAGTGTTCTTCTGCAGCTGATACGGACCGCCAAGATGGTCGATTGAATAGTTTTCCAATATGCTCGATCGTATGACAACTGAGCTAACTGGCCTTAACCCGTAGGTAATAGGGACTTCAACGCTTGGGCGCTCGAGTGGGGGAGCCGCCTTGCCAATCCCAGGAATCAGATTCCTCTGGAGGTCTTGGCTAGGATTAATGTGGACCGAGCAGTCCTGGGCTGCTTAATAATTGGAGGATAAATGATGACTACACCCATCACTCAAAAGAAAATCCCCATTAGATTCATGTGCAAACCCAATGGGGGTTAGCACATGAAAAGTATGTGTGAAATTAATGAATTCGCGTCAATGAATGTTTTCATTAAATGCATGAGGACTTGGCATACACTCCATAAGTTGGACACATACTTTCTATGAATTCCTTAAGTAGAATGCATTCGTCATGCATATCATGAAAGGGATGTTATTTAATAGTTTCAATTAGGTTTGAGGTATTTATTTTCGAAAAAATAAAAACAAGTTTTTCTTGACCGTTATATGTAGATACGTTTATTTGTGCATCGTTATTTATATTTTTATTTCCTACAACTAGACTTCGCATTCGATGGGACTTCAACATCAGGTGATGGAGCCGCATTCAATGGATCGGAATCATCCTATAGAAAATTTGGCGAAGAAACGGACACAGTGAAAGCGTTTCCTTTAGATTCTGACGGGCCGATCGGCTGAGACTCTTCTGATGTGTTTACCAACCAATCCTCTTGTATCTCGATGATTTCGTATCCGTTAAAACAGATTTCCTGTAATAGAAAAAAAGTATACCTACAAAAAAATAATGTTTACAAGATAACTTATACATTTCTGACGCGAATTTACGATTCGCCTGTAAATTTCGTTAAAATTCCATGATAAATCGTAAGCTCCTGAAGCTGTAAAAATTTCCTCTAACTCATCCCTGAAAATATTCAATAGTTTGTTGAAACTGATTGCTGCATCTGTTCCAAAGTTTTTGAATTATTAAATTGTTCACCGAACATTATATTTTCTTGACATACGTTCAAAAGCTGCCAAGATATCACCATTTACTTTTAACTCCTCTAGCACAAACTCGCGGAAACTTTTCCCACCTTCCTCCATCTTTGTTTTGTTTGTTTCTGTATAGGAGCAAAGCGAATGTTGCGTTGCAAGGAAGTGTATTTGAGGTGACACATACTTTTCATATTGTGTCAAATGATGTTCATGAGTTCTATGAATTCAAAGTATTTGGCACGGTGACGGTAAGCATATGCCGCACATGAATTTAATGAAAACGAATATTGTAGTAAGGTATGTGCAGCCACAGATGAATTTAAAGGAGCATATTTTTTTAGTGTAGCGACCACTGGACCGTTCGTTATTGTATCGTCCACAATACAAGACAGCGTGCGGAAGGAGGAGCATCCACTCCATTCGCCCGTAGATGGAGGACGTCCTACTTTAATGTAGAGACTTTTAAAGAGGCGCTTGAGAGGGAACAAACGCGAAATCCAGGAACCTTGCGGTGAACGACTCGTTATGTCACTTACACGAGCGTACGATGTGACCATGCCGAGGGAAGTCAAACCGGGGAATAGAAGATCGCCGATGTATTGGTGGACGAAGTCGCTCGCCGATATCCTAAGAATATGCCTCCGCGCCATACGGAGGATGCAAAGAGCGCGGTCAGACGCCGATAGAATCGAGCGTAGAGAGGCGTTAGTTGCTGCGAAGGCCGCACTAAATAGGGAGATAAAGGCCAGCAAGCGAGCCTGCTTTAAGGACGCCAAACGGCCAAAACGAATCCGTGGGGTGATGCCTATTGGACCACTCTAAGCTAGCAATCATCAGAGCTGCTGCAGGTAATCGTTGGGGAACTCTTTCCGAACCACGACCCGAGTCCATGGCCCCGCGCCGCCGTAGATTTGTTTCATGACCAGCGTTCCAGTATCCCAGACCCTAACGCTGTCACAGAAGGGTGGGCCGAACACCCATGACCACGTACACACTTAGATTTTTTTACAGAAATCTGTAAAGTTTTACCAAATTCTCAACAGCTGAACGTTCGGTAATCCAATTTTACGGATTTCGGTGAAATTTTACAGATATCTGTAAAAATTTACCGGATTTCGGTAAAATTTTACTGATAAAATAATCTGAGTGTGTAGGCATTGAAAACGGCACAACGGGGGCCGGCGACGAGGCGACGATGACGAACGACGAACTCATTGCGATAGCAAAGTCGCTGAAGGTGAACAAAACGCCATGACCGGATGGTATTCCGAACGTGGCCATCAAGGCGGCTATCTTGCGGGCTCCCAAAATGTTCAGGTGGTGATGCAAAGGTGTCTAAACGAGGGCGTCTTTCCGGAAAATTGAGATCCTAGTGTTGCTACCAAAAGGTCGGTATCGTGTTCAAAAGAAATTTCTTTTTCTGTCCCAAACCCATGTTAAAATCCGTTTACTAAAACGGAAAAGTAAAAAATCGATAAGAAATTTCTGCAGCAGTATCCACCTAAAAAGAACGAAAAATAAAATTGGAATTTGTAAGGATTCCATGCAAACTAATGGGAGATGTCTCTTTTACTTGCGGAAAAATGTTCCGCTCGATTATTCTGAAGGCGAGAGTGAAGGTTACGTTTCGTTCCATGTAGGATAATTGTCAAAATTCCACTTGGTAATATTGAACAAAATTCCGTAATCTCTCTACTTTTTAAGTCGATGCTGGCCTAAAAACAGGGAAGCCACCAGGTGTTCCATCGGCATATAGACCTATATCAACAATCAGCATGAAACTAGCGATTTGAAATTGGTTAACATAAGTCTGCACCTTATTATACACTCTTGCGCTTTCGGTATTACTATCTTTGGTTTTGTTTCGATTCGCTACGTTGTTTTGGCAGAATATTTGAGGGTATGTTAATGAGAGTTACGTTATGGAAGAATCCAAGTTGAAAAAGAAGAAAAATGCTTCTAATAAATTCAAATGAAATTTTAATTAAAAGTGGTTTGTGGTATGATGGAAGAAAAATCCAAAACTACAAAATAGGGGCATTTTTTTTATTTTATTATTATTTTTTTCATTGAGTAGTTTTGGATTTTTCTTCCATCTCATAGAAAATCGCCTTTAACTAGAATTTCATTTGAATTTTTTAGAAGCATTTTAAAATGTTCATCGTATACTTTAACACGGGAGCTGTCAGATTTATCACCACTCTGTCTTCTTCTTCTTTCAACCTGGATTCGTCCATTAGGGGCGAATCATTATGCTTGGGACCGGTGTGCTTCATGACTATCCAGCTACTGTTATAACTGCTCCGCCTGGCCAGTGTTTTAGAATATTTTCGTTAAGATCGGTTTGAGATTGTGCATTCTAAACTTACTACAATCAACAATTGAACAATTGAAAAAAATAGCCGGCAAACAAACACCATTGCTTATTTTTACAATGATTTTCTGAACCTAATCGTACATAATCCGTAAAATGACAATGATAAATTTCGTTTGTGTGGTTTGAATCCTCACCCCTTGTAAACAAGCTCCCTGAACTGTCCAAAAAGTGAGGTTAACACATTCTGTGCAATAATCTAAAGCTGTTCCCCAATTCGCAAATTAATTTTAATTTTTACTTAACCTTGACAGATGGAAAATAATCGATAAAACCTGCTATTCGAGCAGACTTATTTCTAACAGACGGGAACTGAATTTTGACAGCCACCTTACCGAAAGTTTTTTGATCATAAACAATAATGATTTCAATCGATTATTCTATTATTTTCCATCTGCCAAGTTAAAGTTAAAATTAATTCGCAAATTGGTACACACCCAAGTAACCACAAGCATTATATTATTGCACTTATCCAACCCAAAATCAACATCGATAATGCGGAATCGCATCAATCCAACAGTTGTCAAGTAATGAAGCGTTAGATTAGCTTAAGAATGTAGTGATGCATTACCAATGCAGTAATGCTACTTTAGCCATGTCTTATGGCATTATAAAAGATATAGCATTAGTTCGATCTTAGTGGGGCCCTTTTCAGCTTTAATCCAACTTCAATGATGCACTAGACGTAATACATATGCCCTATATATACATGCTATTGCAGTCTCGTGGTTACTTGGGCAGCCTATCATCCTTAAGCTTGTAGTACACTGTTTGTCCAATAGCCAAACATTTGGCATAGGCAGCTAGACAGCTGACAGATATCATAGATGTTTGTCAGATGCCTATCTGCCTATGACAAATATTTGGCTATTGGACAAACAGTGTACTACAAGCTTTACTTCACCAAACTCGCCGAACTACCCACTGTGCGAATGACGTCAGCACATGTGTTGGAATGAGTTTTTAGTACAATGGCCGTTTGTTTTGGATTTGCATTGCGGATCACCTTATCTTAAAACATCCTTGGTCAATTCTTCGCTCTCGCTCTCTCTTCGTTTTGTTGGCTGCTGCTGGATTTGGATTGAAACGTCAAGGCATTTCGTCTAATGTTTTTTCGATTTCCCGTGATCGCGTTTCACTCCGTTCGTCGTCGGGCAAGCAGGAAGCTTTATTTTTCCACGGAAATCTCCGGAATTTCGTGTAAACCATTGTGAAAATGTACTGTCCGTGTAGGGGCTAGTGTTTCGTCCCGGTTACATTGCGTATTCGAGTGAATTCCGGCGAGTATCCAGCCGAAAAAGTGCATTGAAATCCCGGTTCCAGCAGTGCAAAGGTGCATAAAAAAAATTGACGAGAGAGAGTTTTCAGCCTGGGTGGAAGAGGGCAACAAAAAAGCGAAAAGCCAGTGTAGAGTGTATAAAAAAAAATCAACGATTGTGTGTTAATACTGCACCCCGCGCTGGCCACTCGTGCGCGCCTTTCGGATAGGGTACGCGAAGGTACCGCGAGAGAAACAATCAACGATGTGTGTTTGTGCAAGACGGGGGTAAATCCAATCCTATCCAAACTCCCAAAGGAAAAGGGGGAGGCTTGTGAGAGTGAGCTCGCGAGTGTTTTGTGTTTGTTACTCGGGAGCGCGGATCAGAAAAGGTGAAGACAAATAGTTGAGCTAGATTTATTTTTTCTCCATTCATCGACTGCATCATTGCCGTGCAATGCCCATGGTGGTAGCAACAACAACGACGGGAAGGTTGGTGGTGTGTTGAAGGTAGTTGGCGCGCGGACGAAACGAACGGCCTTTCTCTTTCACGACAACGGCAGCGAAACGCCCCAGCACAGCAATAAAGGCGCACAACCTAACAAGCAGCAACCAACAAGTTTGAGAGCAACTTTGGTTTCGGTTTGGAGGAAGGTTTCACCCATCGTCGTCGTCGCCGTCGCGCCTACGTTTCGTTTCCAAAAACAACTCTCCTAAACAACAACAGAGCCGTAGTAGATCGGAGGAGTAGGAAAGATTGCCTTTTACAACTGAGTGAGTGAACCCCACGTAAAGGTATTACTACGGGAACGGACGTACAGCAACAGCAACAGCATTGAGAGCGGGTTGTAAATTTTGTTTTGCTTTGGCTGTGGCCTTTTCCTTCCGCAAAGCATAACAATGCGAGTATTAGTTTTGGAGTTGATGGCCTCCGGTCGATGAGGAAGCGGAGAAGGGGCCATCGTGCTCCCTGGTTTGTGCGAAACGAATACCTTTTCAATGGTGTTGGAACATTGCCATTTCGGATTTTGGTGCTGCCAGTTTGGGGGATTATTGAAGGTAAACTAAAGTTCGGAATGTTTAGGAAGAATTCCAAATTTTAATTGTATTTTGAATAACCAAAAACCGAACGGCAGCACTTTTTCCGAAGAGGACCTTGTCTATAACTGTTAATGCTAATCAAGGGATGCGAGACAAAGTGCAGCCAAAATGTAGTTCGCTGTATCATAAGTAAATGACAAGCCATCTTTTGCTCATTCATGCCGCTGAATCAACAGGAATTTGTGAGTGAAGAGGTTGTGTGATTTTCCCGGATCTATAGCAGTCGATTGCCTCATCATTCAGCAGCTCAGTTGTGAATCATCTCCGTTCAATGCTAGCACAAAGTGACTATCCACAACCATCAACTAAATAACAGAGAAGGAAGATAATATAGTAGTGAAGTGAAACCGAACCAATGCAATCCACCGCGGCAGTTCCGATGTGTACTGTCAACTCCGCCGTCGCCGTGGAGGAACCATCCGACCGTGATTCGAACCCAACAGCCGGAAAGTGTTGAGCTCTCTGAAGCTTGAAGCAAAACGGAGGAAAATTTATTCCCGCAACTGCCAACAGTGCGACAACAAACGGCAGAAGGGATGCTGCAGCTGGCGGAATACGCTGTGAGCAGCTTCTGGATCTACTGCACCCTGTCGGTAGTCGTAATGGTAACACTGGTCACGACCCTGGCCTCGTGCCTCTGCTGCCGGAAGCAGGAGATCAAGTAAGTGCGTCTCTGTTCGTCCTACGATCGATGGCCAATGTACTTTATAGTGTGGTTTTGTTTACGCTGTCGTAGGTGTACATTGTTGTAGCGAGTGATGATCTAATTTTGTTTATCCCCTCCAATCCCTTCCGTCTTCCTCTCCGCACATAAATCCAACACTTGAGCAATCGTGAGTTCACCTGAGCATATTTACGGACTACTACTTCCCTTCACAATAACAGTGTGGATTTAGTTGCTTTGGGTTTTTCTCTTGGAATTGTTTGGCATCACATCTATAACTGCATGACCCCGTGGATGCAATTTTAGTGTAAATGAATTCGCTTTGTGGTAATTGTGCTTTGTTTGCGAATTGATTTATTTTTTACCCTTCTAACACTGTAATGTTTGACTATAAGAAGGGTATAAGGATCGCTTGAAAATTCGACTGTTCATCCAAAGCCCGGAGGGCGATGAACCGAGCACATCTGTCTGTGTATGTGTGTAGGTGTGTTTTTTTTTAACTAGGTGAAGAAACTCCTTTTTGACCCAAAACCGATGCCTGCGCTTAGTCAAAAGCCTATAAAAATCCATCTGTGCTGGATTGTGGTCAGGGTCTTTTTGTGGATATAAGTACCGAGACTTCTGATTCCACTAAAACCGGCAAGCCTCATTGCCCATCAGATTCCCACGGGACTACCTTCTAGTATTACTTCTTGAGGAATCTGATTTTGCCTATGCACAACAGCGCTATCAAACTGAAGTATTCCCCGAAGGGGGAATCTACTCTGCACCAACGGAGAGTTTTCCGGCAGTGAAATTTGTCCAGACACTGGAGCAGCTATTAAGATGAGCTTGGGCAGCCAAAAACCAAGTGTGCCGCAGTTTCTTGGACGTCTGCGCACTTCGGAAAGAACGGGGACATCGCGTGTTCGAAACTTAAGGTACTTCCCATAACAGTCAGGACCTTTCCGTGCTTCCTGTTAACCCACAAGAGCACGATTGGGACAGGTGTGTCCACATATCATTCAACGCGTTTTGCCTCTTGGTGACAGTCCGAGCTTTTTGTTTCGAGCTCCTCTGATGTCTCTCTCCGTATTCCTGATCCTCCTCTAATCGCAATACAACGGGGGTTTCACGCAATGAAGTAGATCGCTTCTTGTAACATGGCTCGATAGCCACTCACCATCCTCATGCTCAATAACTTGAATGTGGAAGGAGATGTTCGCTCATCACCATGAGGCACCAAGAGTGGGCAGTAATGTTTGCTAGAATGAAAGATATGAAGAGAAAGTGTTGAAAGTTCCATCAGTGTACGGTAGATTGGAAATAGAACAGAAGTAATGACAATTGAGCGAAAGGGCATGGGTAAAGTAGTACTCGAACCAAGGACGTTACCTTTGCCTAACATCCCACTGCGGGTTAGGTCGAGGCACGGACGAATCCGCCACCTCAACAGGCAAAAGTAACGTGTTGGATCGCGCTCTCATGTACCACTGATAGCTTTGTGGTAGTTTCTAGCGGTAGTTTGTATGCACTCTGTTTTGATGCGCACATGGGAGAGGAACTGTCTCCTTTTTGGGTTTGTTTTGATTCGCAACGTCTGAGATCACTCAAGTTTTTTCTCGTCATCTCTAACGTAGAAGCCTCGGAGAGAAATACCGTGAAGCGTTGCGATACTGGTCCCCACCAGTATGGGTTAATGGTTACCACCATTTATGGGTTTATATACTCTAATTGTTATGTTTTGTATTCTCCGTCCGTAACGATTATGATGTAGAAGCTTTAGGAACTTTCAACACTTTCTCTTCATGTATTTCATTCTACCAAACATTACTGTCCACTCTTGCTGCCTCATGGTGAAGAGCGAACATCTTCTTCTACATCATAATCGTTACTCCACGCACGGAGAATACAAAACATAACAAGATTTCGGCATGATTTTGGTACACGCTATAGTCACTCTTGCTGTCTTCTCATATCTAATCGACATGACTGGGTACAGTTTAGTCAGTTGTCGATTTCACGCCCAATTTTTTTTCCCTGCTGCATGCTAATAAGCAGCCAGTCTTCCACAGTATTCATCACCTCCACCTCTCCTCTTGAGTCTTCGACTACTAAAAGCACCACATTGTCCACGAAATCTTCACATCTCTGGAAAGGTCCAGCAACACTCCATCGTATATCGCATTTCCCTGCGTCGGGCCAAAAATGATGCCGACTCGTTGATCAGTGATTGTTCCTCGACATCCTGGAAAGATACTCAGGGACCCCTATGCTGTGCAACGAATGGGCTTCCAGTTAGCGCTCTTCACGTCTAAAGTAACCATCGTGCAATAACAGTTTCCCCATCTCTGTTTTTTTATGTGCTATTTCCGCAGTTCCTACTGTAGACTTGCCTTTCCGAATGCCAAACTGCATTTTTGACAGCCCGTTCTCGTTCTTTGTATTCGGTAAACCTGTTTGGGATAACTATCACTAACAGTATGCCTGCAGAAACCAAGAATCAATAGGCCTAAACGCCGAAGAATCTCCGGGAGGTTTTCTCTACATTGGCGGCAGCAATAGTCTTTGTCCCTTCCAGTATTAACGGAAACTACCTTCATCGATGCATTTCAGAACCAGGTTGACATACACGGCCGTTATCTCTCTCTTTAGTGTTACTGCACTGCCAAAATGGTCCACTGTGATTTTTTTTTGTTGCATGGCCTTCGTTCGCTTGAAAGAATTCTACAATGTATGCGCGCAGGTCTTCCTGTTTCGATGGCATGTTTAACCTAAATGAACACTTTTTAGTGAAATAAGGAGTTAAACATATGTAACATTTGCCTGGGAATACTAAACTGAACCCAAACATCCTCCTTTTATCGGACGAATCCTCCGTCAGTTCATATCGAGACATTCAAATCGCATTTTCGAATGATAGATGCAAGCGGACGACGATTTTCTAGAAACCAGATGAATTTACTTCGCATGTTGAACATCTAATAATACGCGAAGCGAATTGGACCCCCGTTCAAATTTTAATGCATGCTGTATGAATCGTCATTCCAAAGTGGAATGTGTGTTGCATTATAACCAGGGTTGCATGTAACAAATAAAAAATCTGGCAATACACGGAAATGTAAAAATCTGGGCTAACAATTGAAAAGGGTTAAAGAGATTTTACAAATGTTGATAGGCCCTTTACAAATGTTGTCTCAAAATGAGTCATTTACTCGCATACTTCAGTAACAGACAAGCGTGGAATTACACTATTTGACCAATACCAAATATTTGACGGATTACCTATTCCCACAAAAGAGCTACGAATCGTTTTCAGTGGACGAGAACTGCAATCACGCAAATCACTTAACGCTTTAATGGAGTGGGATTGAACGACGCTATTTTTTAATCTGTTCTAATTTTAAAAAGTCTTGCATTATGCAGGGTTTCTCTTTTTGTCTTTTTGTCGATAAAAAGTCTGGCAGTGCCAGATAAATCTGGCATAATGGCACCCCGGCCGCCAACTAAGAAGTATTATGATGACATAAAGAAATGTCTCCTTTCTTCTTCATTTTTTGGGCTCCCGATCAACGCAGGGATGCCACATATACAGATTTATCTGTAATCATACAAATTTTGCATTTATTGGATACAGATTTCTGTATATACAGAATACAGATTTAAGAAAAAATACAGGTTTATTTACAGATTTTTGAAAAATCCTTGCTTTCGTTACATTAATTTATCATGTTTCAATAACCATATTTGGGCGGCTGACAAAAAAAGCGGGGCGAATGACGTACACGCTCAAACATCCTCTTTTTCATATGTATTGCTGTTCCTTTTTATCTCACGGAAATTTTTTATTTTTCCGTGCTAATAAAAGGGACAGTAATACAAATGAAAGAGAGGCTGTTTTGAGCGTGAAGGCAAGTAACTGTCAAAATAGCGAATATGTTCTTGATTCAGTTACTCTGGCTGTATTCCAATTTGCGTATTAATTCTAATTTTCACTTAGACTTGACAGATGGAAAATAATCGATTAAGTCGGCTACTCGAGCTGACTGATTTCTGACAGACGGCAACTCAATTTTTACAGACACCTTATCGAAAGTTTGTTCATCAATTACATAGGGATTCAGATCGATTAATCGATTATTTTCCATCTGTCAAGTTTAAGTAAAATTACATTTTTTTCTCGGATTGGAACACAGCCTCAGTTACTAATCCGGATCGAGCATCAATATATGGTCGACTTGTTTTGTGAAATTCGTCGTTGCCTGGTCTAAAATAATGATATGAAGATGGACTATTTGCGGTAGTTAATCCAAATACCCTCGGTGGACAGCATTCAGCTCAAGAGTTAAATGGTATGTGTCATCTATGGTTATCTATGGTTTGGTGTAAGACAATGTTATTACATCAATAGCATAAGCTACCGATTCTTTTATAGTAAAAACAACAACAATAACAAACATGAAATTTTTGCAATCGATTTACTCCGATCTTGGGATGATAAACGCAAATAATTCAAAATGAAGATGAAAATCGTTTAATTTTACATCATCCGGTAAAAATCTATCAATCCGGATTTTGAACGGTAGTATACGATCAGGCACATCAGGTATGACAAAAGGTTATGTGCCTGATCGTATACTACCGTTCAAATGCCCTCCGCTCGTTTTCAAACTTTCATCTATTCAATTTCAAAGCCTGCCGTTCCCTTACGGATCTATCAATACACTTTCTCTTCATGTCTATTTGTTCTAGCAATAAAATTACTGTCCGCTCCTAGCGCTTCGCATGGAGATGAGAAATTATCTGCTTCTGCTAACTTCATCATATTTAATTTGTTTAATTGTCATACGAAATATGGATGATCGTCATACGGATCTAACAATAAGACAATCAAACGATTTCCGAATGCCTTTCGTTTGAGGGCGCAATCGATTTACTTTTCAGACGACCTTGGGATGATGTTTGGGTTTAGTGTAGTTTCGTCGTACGAACTATATTTACGTGCACAAGTCGCAAATCTTTTCGGACGGCTCAGTACAAGTAAAATTCTAAGCGTGTGACGAGCTAACAAAATCAATTCGACGTGGAGTTTTCATAAGGCCCAATGTCGCAAACGTAAACAATGACTTCTTTCGCAAGTTTCTTAAAAATGCAAACTCTTTCAAGTAAACTACCACTTCTATCGTAAAAGGAAACTGCTCTTCTGTACAAGCATCGTGAAAATTCACTATGATTTACGTTTGCGACATTAGCCCTTATGAATACTCTATGTCGAATTATTTATCGTGTTTAAAAAAAATGTTATCGCCCAACGAAATTGAGTGCCAGAACAATTGTTTTTGATAACACAGCCCGATTTTTTGGTCAGCAGTTTGTCGTACAGCTTTCGAGCCCTCGGTTTCACAGATTCAGGCTGTTTGGTGCTTCGATTTGGCTGCTTCTGCTCCCGACGAGTCTGCAGGCCCATTCTCTCCTTGGAACGCATAACATTAGTCGTCGAAGTACCGTGAATTCGGGTGAAATTGATCAATGATGACCAACACAAAGAAGCCCAATTTTACTTCTTAAATAAAGCCTAACAAAACTAAAACTGTTATGTCCGGCAGAGCCATTCAGTCAATATTTGCAGTTGATTGGCTTTTAACCACTATGTTTTCGTTGAATAGTTTTTTTTTTTTCAAATTTTACTACTTTTAATTATTTTACACTTTTTTATTTTTTGATAAAACTTCTTTTCAAAAACGCAGACAATTATTAAAAGAACATGAAACATGACTAATATTATTCTTCTTCTTCTACTTTAGCATTTCAAGCTTATTGCTTTCACATCTAGCTCATTGCTTGCTCACAACTTAATGTTCTAAATGCACTTCCACAGTTATTAATTGAGAGCTTTCGGTGCCAGTTACCATTTTTGCATTAGTATGATTGTGTGGCAAGTACAATCATACGCTATGCCCAGGGAGTCGAGAAGTTTTCCTTAACGAAAAATTCCTAGACCAGACCGGGAATCGAACCCAGCCACCTTCAGCATGGTTTGCTTTGTAGCTGCGCCTTTACCGGCTGAGCTAAGGGAGGACCCTTTATTCTACTATTATCTTACTTTTCATTGAGCATTAACAAGAACCAAAAATTGCAGTAAAATTAGCTTAATTCAATTATTGAAGATAACAAACAATACACTTTTTATCATCAACCAGTAAGACAGGTTAAAATTCTTGAGGGAAACGTCTTAGTTTAATTGTTGCGGCACCTGGCATCACTGCGTGACTGGTGGGTGAAACATTGGTAGCTGAAACCTGGTGAACGAAATCATCGCGACGTGCGAAACAAGTGTCCTTGCCATCAGTGATCAGTCAGTTCCGAGAGCGAAAAATTGGATTTGGAGGTGACATTCGCGAGATGTTCCACCATGTGCGAATCCGTTCTGAAGATCGTCAAGCGCAACGGTTTTTGTTCGGTGGAGAAGTGTACGTGATGGACTGTGCCATTTTTGGAGCAACGTGTTCACCAAGCAAGCCAAGCACTGTATGTTATGTCGACGATTACTTCGACAGCGTTGATACCGTTGAGGAGGTAGTTCAGCGAGCTGAAGAGGTACGACAGACCCATTCCCATGGTGGTTTCTTCATTAGGAACTAGTTTCCAATGCTGAGGAAGTGTTGATAAAACTCGGAGAACGGCAGGCAAGTCAGGAGATTCACTTTCATCGTGATAAAGAGACTGAACATGAGCGAGTGCTTGGAATTGTATGGAATACGAAGCAGGATGATTTCACATTCTCTACTCAAGTCAAAGAGCAGCTACAGCCATTTATAACGGGTGCGCTTAGGCCAACGAAAATGATTGTATTGAGCTGTGTGATGAGCTTCTTTGATCCCCTTGGATTACTTGAGGTGTTCACGATTCACGGACGTGTAATCATACAGGATCTATGGAGGAGCGGTTGCGACTGGGATGAAGAGATCGACGATGAAGCGATGGGGAAGTGGAAACGGACGATGTGTCTGAAAGATGTCGAGGCTGTTCGAATTCCCAGATACTACTTCGGTGACGGTAATGGACTTGATTACGGATCACTTCAGCTCCACATATTTGTGGACGCTAGCGAGAGCGCATAAGGAGGAGTCGGTTTCTTTCGCATATTAGCTAGAGGAGTTCCACGATGTGCATTAGTCCAAGCTAGATCAAAGGTTGCTCCAATCAAACTGCATTCTATTCCACGTTTGGAACTGATGGCAGCAGTGTTAGGCGCTCGCCTGAAGGATACAATTCTGGGGAGTCATAACTTCGAAATAAAAAGGGTGTTCTACTGGACCGATTCCCGTACTGTTCGGTCGTGGATTAAATCGGACGCTCGAAAATACCGTCAATTTGTTGCGTTCAGGATCAGCGATATCTTGGCGCGAACGAAGGTACCGGATTGGAGGTGGATTCCAACGAAGCTGAATGTGGCGGATCAATTGACAAAATGGCCAAAGAAGTGGCCTCAAGAATCGTTCCTAGGAGCAGGAAACACGTGGATAGAAGGACCAGCATTTTTAAGCAAGCCTGAGGGCGAGTGGTTGAGCGACGATGATGTGGAGCTGAACGATCCCGAAGAGTTTCGAGCTGCGTGCTTGTTTCACAAGGTGAAAGTTGCAACGTCGCTAATAGATGCATCGAGGATCTCAAAGTGGAATGTGTTGGTGAGGACTGTGGCATGCGTGATTCGGTTCGTGAAGAATCTCCGCAGCAAAGCAAACTGGAAAGCAATAGAAACACTTTCCATACCCAATGTCAACTATCGAAGAAACGTGAAAGCTGTTCGGAAGTGTCTACAGAGGGAGGAATTCCGGCGAGCTGAAGAGATCCTGTGGAAGCAAGTGCAAGGCGAAGCATTCGAGGATGAGCTCTGTATCCTACGGCGTCTCCGAGAACAACGGAAAATGTGAGCTGAAAATTGAGAAAAAGAGTCCAGTATACCAACTCTCACCTATTTTGGACAATAACAACGTACTACGCGTGGAAGGTCGTACTGCAAATGCCGAATTTCTACCGTTCGAGATGCGTTTCCCTATCATCCTGCCAAGGGGACACTTGATTACGTTGCGGGTGATCGAGCATTATCATCGGCAGCTTGGTCATGGACATCGAGAGGCAGTAGTAAACGAACTGATGCAGAAGTTCTGTATCCTGAAAATTCGAGCTGAGGTTACGAAGGTGATGCGCAACTGCGTATGGTGCAAAGTGTACAAGTGCAAACCAACCCTACCAAGGATGGCACCCCTACCTGTGCAGCGAGTGACGCCATTCCTTCGTGCTTTCACATAAGTGAAAGCTAAGTGAGAAACGATGGGTGGCGCTGTTCACGTGCTTTACGACGAGAGCAGTGCATCTGGAAGTTGCAAGATATCTGTCGACAGCGTCCTGTCTAATGGTGATTCGACGATTCGTGTGTCGGCGTGGAATCCCAATTGAGTTTTTCTCGGACAATGGGACAAACTTTGTTGGAGCTAGCAAGGAAATTGTCAAGAATATCACTGAAGAATGCAGCGAGAACTTCACTAATGTGAGAACAAGATGAAATTTAAATTCACCGGCTGCACCACACATGGGAGGAGTATGGGAGCGGCTAGTTCGGTCGGTGAAAGAAGCATTGGATGAGCTGATTGATGGACGATCCCTTTCGGATGAGGTGTTGGAGACAGCGTTGGCTGAAGCGGAAAGCATGATAAATTCAAGACCCTTAACGTTTGTGTCCAAGAAGAATGCGGAACCAAAAGCACTAACACCGAATCATTTTTTACTTGGTTATCCATCTAGTGGGCGTGAGGCAAAGCAACCATCTGGCAACGAAGCAAAAGCGTTGCGAGATCAGTACGAGCGATCACGAGTGCTGGCGGACAGACTTGGGAAGCGATGGATGAAAGAATATCTACCGACGATAAACTTGAGGTAAAAATGGCAAGAGGAGCAAGGTCCGGTGCAAGTTGGAGCTCTGGTGTATATTGCAGATGAAGCGAAAAGGAAGAGCTGGATTCGAGGAGTAATCGAGGAAGTTGTGAAGGATGCTGATAATAGAGTCAGACAAGTTGTGGTTCGAGCTGGAGGAAAGCTGTATAGACGATTGGTGGCGAAGATTGCGGTGCCTGAGATAAGCGACGGAACAACTGGCTGCGTATAGAGGACCCTGCGCCAGAGTTACGGGTGGGGCTGTTGCGGCACCTGGCATCACTGCGTGACTGGTGGGTGAAAAATTGGTAGCTGAAATCTGGTGGACGAATTCATCTCGACGTGCGAAACTGTCAAGAAGGAAGAAAAAAAATGCAAAACAAAAACAACATGATTTGAAGAAGTTTATTGCAGCCATTGAACAATTGATGTGTAGATGTGATAAAAACCGCGTTGATTTCCCAAAGTTTGGACCTAAAAAATACAAATTGAATTAATAAAATTAATACGAATTGGTAGAGGAATTATTGTTAAAGTAGTAGAGTTAAAAACTAGTGAAGTTTGCTGATAGTGGAAAGAAGCGAAGAAGGTCGATTAGCAGTAGCGAGGAGTGAAAAACTACTCATGTTTGTAAAGGTAAAGCATTAAGGTTATGAGAAAATTAAAATATAAATTTATTACAGTTTTGAGCTGCATCACCAGAAGCTGCTACAAAAATAGTTTTTAATTGAGATCCGAACACCCGGAGTAAACCCCGTGGTTGGGTTTACACTTTAGGAAAACTGTAAATTTTGTGTAGGCTTAATTCCTGCCTGGGGAATTCAACTACCGGGCTTCATTTGAAACTCACAGACTCCCAAATCCCGTGACGATTTTCCCGAACTGTAAACCAGCCTTTGGCCAGTTTTCTGATCGAAAGACCACTGACGGTGTATGGTTTGAGCACAATCCGTTTTCTTTACTCGAGAGAAAGACCACGTATGTTCAAATTTCCGTGCGAAAAATTAAAAAAAAATGACAACACCAGTTTAATTTGGATGTGAACAGCAGGACGCAGCCAAAAGTTGCACGCATTTTAAATTGCGTATTTATAATTTTCGGAACAGTCTATACCACCATTAATGATGCTTCAATCTATAGGAACATCTTTCCTATTTGCTGGTGGATTTCAGTTTTATTTGTTGTTAATGCATACTTTTCAACTCCTGTCCACGATGACTCACATATAATTCGATCACAAGTGTCATTCCATCGCCGTTTTTGAACTCACGTGACTCATCCATGTGCCTATTTCTCATTCAGCTTGTACGAAGTGGATACGCGATTAGTTAACACCCCGTTGTGATTTTTCAATTAGAATCCATTACAGCTGTTTTCCTCGCCTCTTTTAAAGTAGGTTTCTCGTTTGCGCTATCTAAACGGATCGAACGTATTTCCATTAAATGTGGACCGTGATCAAGTTCTATTTATCGTTTAGATGCAGCAAGTTTGTTTTGAATCGACATGATAATTTGAAAACGATGCTCAAGTAGTGTTTGAACCAATCTCGCAACTCTCTCTCAACCCATCCGCACAACCCCGTCCCCGTTCAACCAATCTTCCTCCCAAATTAGTTGTATCACTGTATTAATTGATATTTTTCTTCACTTCCCCAACCATGCATCTCTTATTTGTCACGTGTTTGTTTTACTGTGTCCGTGTGCCGTGTGTACTATTTACACCTTCCTACTACTACTACTACTACTGCCAAATATCACTGCCTCATTTCCTGTTTACCGAACGACCACCTGCCCGTCAGAAATGACCTGCTCGGCTTGGAAGGTATGGTAAAGCTAACCAACCCGGAGGACACTCTCACCAGCCAGGGAACGACGGTGGGTGGCGAGAGCGGTGGCGCCGGATTTGCGTCCGCAACCGACCAGCCAGATCGCAGCGAACCGGAAAGCATTAGTAAAAGGTTGTTCTGTTTCTGTTTTTGTTTTTGTTTGCTATTTAAATAGGCATTGGCGTGTGAATACGTATTAATGTAGTTTCGTTTTGATTGGATTCCGATTGAAATTTGCTTTAACTAGAGCTTCGGAGTTGGTTTCATTTGTCTAATGTGATTATTCATGTGCTTTCAAGGGCTTCCAATGCACCGCACCGAAGTTTGCCGGATATTCCGGTGGTGGAACCGGCTGGCGATAATAATTCCGAACTGTACGCCACTGTTGGGGACAAGGTTCAGGATCTGCCCCAAGGAAGAAGTCGTAAGTTGTGATAGGTAGTTTGATGAACGAAAGGGGTTTAGTAATCGTCTTTATTTCAGCCACATCCAGTTTGAAGAAGCAGGCCAGTGTTTCGCAGCATAGTTCCATCAGCCAAGCGGACGACATCAGTTCACCGTATGCGAGGGTTCGATCACCACCGCACGCTTACGATAAACTACGTCGCGCGGAACATCCTTATGCGCAGGTCGCCCAACCGGGTACCAGCGGTACGGCGCAGGTCGCTGTCTCTGTTGATGATGAAGAGCTGCTGAGCCCCATTTCTCGACGTGGCCTATCCAGTGTAGCAGCTGGGGGTGCTGGAGCAGGGGACTCTAACCAGAGCTTGCTAGACGAGCGGGAAGCTTCCACAGTGGTTAGTTTTTTTTTTCGCGGGGCTATTCGTGGGTTAATGAATTATTTCAATTTATTGCAGGACATTCCCGCTGCCTCAGCAATCGCTGGACGCGTCTCCGCAAGCCAAGATCTACCTTACATGACTCCTCCAATTGTACAGCCTCCGCAGCAGCACTTCAGTGGCGACTCGCAGGATTCCTCAAGTATGGGCCTTATAATTCTCCCTAATCACTATATTATGACTTAATATACTCTTGAATTCATTCAGAGGGCTACACCAGTATCAGCGTCCGAGAACCGTTGGCGAATCTCTTACCTCAATCTCAAAACCAAACCACCGCACAGAGGCGCCAAATCTTAGGCGACTCACACTATGCCACCGTTTCCGATGATTCCGGTAAGCTCTCTCCAAATTCCCACCCCCTGCATTGTTTTCATGAAACACCATCTTCCAGACGAAATGTACGCTGCAATTGATGACCCGAACAACCAGGGTGACCTGTATACCAGCGGTTCGGAGACGTACGCTCAGATCCAACCGCCCAACATGGTGACGGTCTCGGTCGAGATCAACACCGGAGCATCCAGCCGGCCTTCGGCTGGGCTCCCTCAGGAAGACTCGCTCGATGCCCTCCAACCGCTTCCAGCGAACTCCTCCAGTAGTGCAATAGCCACCACGCTTCACAATCGCCTCAGTAGCAATAGTGGTACGATGGACGAATCGTCGTCTGGACAGCCACCACCACCACCGATCGATAGCCTTAGGGCTCACCAGCCACACCCGTCGTATGCACACTCGCGCCAAGCCAGCAGCTCCAGTTGTACGAGCTCGGTTGGCAATCTGGGATCTCCGAAACCGGAGAAACGCCAGGCAAACTCACCCCTCCCGCCGACACCAAAGAATCTTAAGCACCAGTCGACCAACAGCTTCTTCAGCAACTCGAACCTTACCTCGATCAGCTCAAACACGTCTACGCAGACCGGCCAGTCCGGTCGGAATTCGGTTGCCTCCGTAATCGAGTACAAGAACTCGCGGGAAAACATCTCCGGCGCCAAAACGGACGATGGCACGTCCCAACCGCAGGCCAACGGCTCCGCGATAAAACCCAAGAAGAGTCCCTCCAAAGATCTGGAGGGGATGTATGCCAAGGTGAGAAATTCAGTTCAAACACACATTGAAACTTTTTTTTTTAATCCCCCTATTCCTCCACAGGTCATGAAAAAGAACAAACTCTCGAAAGCCCCCTCGCAAAACTCGAGTCCGGTTCCCTTGAGAAAGGACGGTACCGCCTTGCTAGCCGATGCCGAACAATTCCTTTCGGATCCGGAGCTGCCACAGCTTAACGGAAGTGGTTCTCTGCACGGATCGCCGAGCAAAAAACCTCTACCGATGATCAGCTCCGGCAACGACTACGAAACCTTGGACAAGAAGCAAATCCGACAACATTCGCAGCAGCAGCAGGACCCGGGATACGAAACGATCCCCGGTGACAGCGTCAACGGCAAAGCCGAGCTTAGGAGATCGGCCGACTATGCCCAGATTCAGAAGCGAAGTAGCAATCTAGCTGTGGCACAAGGCATCCAGAGTGTTTCGAGAAATTCTCTGGAGATCTTCCATGGAGTCGGTAAGTCCGCTGACGGAGAGCCTGGCTACGAGAGTCTTCCCGGGAGCAATGATCCAGGCTATGAGACGCTAAACAGAAAAGGTACCGAGTCGGATTCGGATCCCAACTATGAAATCCTAAGGCCCGCGAGGGATAACGATGGGTACAGTAGTATAAGGGATAAGCGATCGGTCAAGAATCGGCTCGATTTCGGAAAGGATGATGACACCGACAGCACCCCCGGTTACAGTAGTATAAAGGAGAAAATCGATTACGATCCTGGCTACAGTGTGATAACGGAAAAGAAGAAACCCCCTGTAGTACATGACTACGCGAGTATCACCGAGGAAACGAAACGGAAAAAGCAGTCCCTCAACAACAACAATCTGGATCCAGGTGAAGAATCCGACATATATTCCAGCATCACAAACGCCCCCATCGTCGTCAATATGGCCTCGAATCCTTCCAACAATTACTCCACGATTCCCGAACCGCCGAACCTTACCTCGTCGCCCGGTTATTCCAGCATCTCCGAAACTCGTACTACCCCTTCCACCGATAGCACCAGCTCGCCGGACAACCTGATAGGTTACATGAAGCAGCACAACACCCCAACGAACAACAGCAACAGTCGACTTTCTTCCAATTACGAATCTCTCACCGGCAGCGAATCGGATCCGAACTACGAATCCGTCAAGTATCTCAACGTCAAGGAAAATCCCTATGAACGACTACACAACGAACCCTCCGGGCAAACCCCGTCGACGGCCGGGCCATCGTCCAACGATTCGCTCTCGAAGTCGTCCGATTCCTCGGCGACACCGGGCGTGCACGAGGCAACGGCGGCGACGACGACGACGACGGCGGAGGACACCGGTTCCGAGACTCCTCCGGCCGAAGCGGCAGCGAAGACGCCTTCGGTGTGCGAACTGGAAACCACCGGCGTCAGTGACTACTTCCAAGTCTGATTTTTTCTCGTGGCAACTGTGAGCAAACCCGTCGTGCAGTGTGAGTAGTACTATTATTTAATTATTTTTTTTTTTGGATAAGGCGTGTATGTGTGCATTTCCACGTGTGTTTGGGAATGCTGTTATATCCTGACGGCGAGCAGATAACGACTCCAACAAAGTATATTTATATTATTAATGATTATTATACTAGGGTAGGATCTAGGGGTAAGATCACAGATGATTAATATATTCCGAATGCAGCTAATGAGTAAGGATTACGTTTAGGTTAGGAATCCGTTGCTGGCTACAGGGGTACGTCGTGGTGGTTTCTGACCGGGGGTGGATTTTTCTAGTGAGCGATGCTACTAAGGCCTGTACTCGAAAAAATGCACCAGACAAAAGTGTTCGCCAACAAATTATTTTAAGTCTGCTTTCTTGAAACTTCCAGGGAATGAACTAATACATTTGAATGTTGTTTCGGCATAATTACTTTATTCAATTTCCTTTCCATCGCTTTTTGGTCACTTTCATCCATTCTTTCTTCAACGCCAGCTCGTTCGTAAACACCTTGGACGATTTTCGAACTTTGGCCTTCATTATGGCCCAAAATCTTTCCACCGGACGAATCTCTCGCCTCCGCGCCACCGCAGGAATGGCAACAGACATTTCTGGAGGCACTCGGTGCGGTAAATTTCGCTGTTGATGGTACCCGTTGTGATGTACGGTTTACTCAGTTTACCGCATTGGTATATGGCCTGCCAGAGCAAGTATTTTTTGGCGAATTTGTCCACTTTCTTCTTCCTTATGTCTTCCGGAACATCAAACCGTGATTTGGCAACGTAGAACTCCAGCCCCGGTATCTGCTTTGCGTCTGCCTTGATGTAGGTTTCGTCATCCATAACCACACACATCGGTTTCGTTAACCACTCTCGATACAGACTTCTTGCGCGGGATTTGGCCGCCGTGTTTTGTTGATCATGCCGTTTCGGTGCCCTGCGGACCTTGATTACACGAAACCCAGCTCGTTTCATGGTTTGCTGAACGAACCAGGCGGAACACTTTGCTTTAAGAGCCGCGTCGCGAATCGAAAGGTTTGAACTACACTTGAAATAATCCAACACCTTCCGTGCCTACACAGGGTCAGCTGTCTTCGATTTTCTTCCACTTCCAGCCTGCCGCTCGGTCGTCTGGGATAGAGTCCCTAGAAAGAGTCACGACTAGAAGAACATGCAACACTTATTTCGATTAGTTCTCATTTTGCGTGCATGTATAATTCAGATGGGATGCTCGATAGGTAGCTCCGATAGGTAGATTTGGTTTCACTCTTTGCGTGACTCTATATATAGGGGGACTCTATATATATAGGGACTCTAGTCTGGGACTCTTCAAACGATTTTACCACCCGAGACACAATTGTATGGGTGATAACCAGTTGTCTTCCGATTCATCTCAAGGTCGCATGACGGCGCGCAAAATTCTCCGGCGATTTGCGTCTTGTTTCGATGACATCTCAATAACCACTTTCTCAAGGGAATTTATTTATTTATTTCTATGCATCAACAGGTTATGTTTAATAATGTTGTTACTTAAAGTTAAACTTGAACAGTACATTGGTCATGACATAAAACAAACTTAAAATACACTATCAATGCGAAATAGACAGGTCTTAAAAAAAACGACCAAACTTACGACGAAGCATCTGGCGAGTCACGTTTAAATCAAACAAGGCGGAAACCCTGTTAAAGAGTCTTTGTAAACCGCCAATTGCGCCAAACATTCTGTAATTGGATCGTTGTAGAGGTAACCGCAGCATCAAACTATTCCTCAGGGCTCGGTGTTGCACGTTGATGTTGATTTGCTCCAGAAGATCAGGGCAGTCGATGCGGCCGATGCCAGATGTCTGCGATAAACAAAGCCCTGGCTGTATCTCTATGGGCTAACAGGGACTTCAGGTTAATCAGTTGGCAACGGCTTTCGTAGCTTGGCAAACGATAGGAATCCGTCCACGGTAGTTTACGTAGCGCAAATCTCGAAAACCGTCGTTGAACCGCCTCTACTCTCACGACACCGTTGTTGTAATGGGGAGTCCACACAACCGAGCAATACTCTAATATAGAACGACACAAAGAGCAGTACAACGATTTGAGGCAGTAGATGTCGGTGAAGTCTTTAGCAATCCGGAAGATGAACCCCAGAACGCAGGAGGCTTTGCCGACAGCGTACGAGATATGCTGCTTGAAGGTGAGTTGGGTGTCCAGAATTACTCCTAGGTCCTTGACTTGACTGACGCGCTCAATTTCGGTGCCCAACAAGACATACTTGAATAAAATAGTCTTTTTCTTGTGCGAAAACGAGATAACTGTGCATTTGGCCGGGTTGACATCCACGCGATTCAAATTGCACCAGTCGGCAAAAGCAATCAGCAGACGTTGTAGAAAGTGACAGTCATCGAGTGAGTGCACTCGAAGATAGAGTTTCAGGTCATCTGGGTATGATAGTCGTGGTCTTTCGAAAGCCGAATTTACGTCGTTGAAGTAGATCAAAAAAATCTACGGTCCCAAGTGACTACCCTGCTGTATACCAGACGTGGCTTTAAACATATGAGACTGGCAATCTCCTATGACTACATCCAGATGACGGCTAGTGTGGTACGATTGAAACCATTGCAGCAGGCATCCATTGATCCCAAGCCTGTCCTGTTTGGCAATAGGTATGCGGTGGTTCAATTTATCGTAGGCTGCTGACAAGTCGGTATAAATGACATCCGTTTGGGCGCGTTTCGCCATACTGTCAGTAACGTAGGAAGTAAGGCACAGCAGGTTAGTAGCAGTGGAGCGGCCAGGCATGAATCCGTGCTGGTTGGTACTAGTATACGGTTTGCAGTGAGCGAGTTCTGCAGTTCTATAATTACAAGCTCAAACAGTTTAGCGATAATTGCCAGCGTCCCGTTTGCTACCCTTTTTGTGTACTGGAAACATGTGCGCAAATTTCCAACAGCGAGGACAAATACCGACAGCCGCAGATAGTCGAAAAACGTGAAGCAGCGGGGGCAACAAACTAGTCAAGTGTAGTTTGAGAAAGGACGAAGGAATTCCATCCGGCCCGGGATCGTGAGATAATTTGAGTTTCGGGCAGGCCCTTGATTATCATCTCTGCATCGATGTCGACTTGGCCCAAGGTTTGACCGGCAAGGGGAACGTAGCTGGCCGCAATGTCTCCTCGTGGTCGATCGAACAACTGCTCCTCGGTGGAAGCTTGCTCGAGGAATAGACGACGGAAGGCCAACTTCGTGGCGTTGTTCGTTTACAAATTTCCGAATTGTTTAGGACGTGACTTGAGCTTTCTCTGTATTCCACGCCGATACTGGAGAAAGCAACGTTTCGCGACTCGTTTGTATTCGTGTTTCATGCTTACATAGTGACGACTTAGAATTAGTGCTTTGTGAATTTTCTGAGGGCAGCTCTCTTGCCAGATTTCAAACGACGAAGTTCGCTCGTTTGCCAATGTGGACGAGTCGTATGACGACGGATTTTTCTTGGAACGTGTCTGTCTATAACATATGCCAGAACGTTGGAAAATGTTTGAGCGGCTGACTCGACATTGACTGTATCCAAAATGTTATCCCAATCGAAAACCGAGAGTAACTCGGCGATATTGCGATGATTGGCACGAACAAAATCGTAGGAAACTATGGCTGGTGAGATTTCGAAATCATGTTGCAGCTTTGAGCGTAACGTGACCAGTATAGGCGGATGATGAATAGTTAGTTTCACTAGAGGAGGGGAGCTTCGCATGAGGCTGGCGCTGGAGTGACATGATTGATTTGAGAGAGAGTGGCTGAGCTGTAATTGTCCAGAAAGAACTAAGCACTGGAATGCATGACAGAATGATTGGCATCGGGAAATAAAAACCCACTGTCAGATAATTTCCATGAAATCCCAGGCAGATTAAAGTCGCCTGTCACCATAACTTCGTTGGTTGCTTTGGCATTTTCCAAAATTGCGAAAACCGATTGACAATGTGTTGCAATTAGTTCACGCTCGCGTATGCGGTCAGGTGGAATGTACAGTCTGCAAAGGAATAATGTGCGATCGCCCAATTTGATCGCCGTCCAAACTTGTTCCAAACGAGTCCTCGAAGGGTTTTCATGAGCCTTTGCTTTAAATTTTGAACTTATAGCTACTAGTACGCCCCCACCTTTCGCTTTATGGCTATTATCGCCATTATCACCACTGAACCGATTGTTATGATTTTTGCACATGTAAACAATTCACTCCAAACTAGTTATACCCAGATTTTCATCATTTTTTACCCACTAATAAACAAGTTACACACGGATAAAAATGGTGCAAAAATTTACGAGAATTGGTTCGCGAGTAGTGGTCCGTCCTATCAGAATTACTTCGTTTCGAATTTTCCGCTGGGTCATTTTTGAACGTAGATTTCGTTTCGTCGTGAGATCGTTACGAAAGGTAGCTAAGATTTGAACGTTAATTATTTGATCATTTCTCGTTAGGTTTGTTTTTTTTGCAACAATCTATTGGGTCGCCTAGTTTTTTGCCGGTTGTTCCGGTCCGTATTAACTTCTGTATTATTTGTAACATTGAATTTTTTAAGGGTGGCTTTTGTTGGGCCTACCCCAACCCACTGTTTAGAGTCCCTGGGCACTGTTTAGAGTCCCACGCTGGCAAAAGGACGATAATCAGCCGCTCCTAACATGGAGAACAGACGCTGTTTTGAGCTGCCACTGACTGGAGAACAGACGTTCAGTGCACTCGTCGCCCATTGAAAACTGGTAGTTCCTTTTTCGGATATTTAGAAGCAACGGAATATTCATCTGAATGCGTTGAACATGGACAATAGTAAACGAAGGCACAATTTTGTTACCTTAATCATATTTTCAATCTTCATACAATATTGAAGCCAACCATATCCCATACAAGTATTATACTAAAGTAGCACATAATTTTTCATCCTTGTTTGAAAAATCAGATGCGTCGTTTTGAATAAGTTACCGATTTTTTTTTGATAAATTATTCCACGGAAATGCTCAAAGTTTCGAGAAATGTAATGGGCGCTTTAAATCGAAATCCGGTCAGCAATCACCGCGGATCGCAACCCAACCGTATGATCGTGTTACATGAGTGAGGAAAGGATACCCATCATTATTATTATTATAATTCTGTTCGTCTTTTGTGTGAAAGTTCGCTGCTAAACCCCGGGAAGGGTTTAGTGTAAAACCCCGATCCACTGATATTTATTCCGATTTAGTGCAAAGCAACGGATTCTGACTGCGGGGAAAGGCCCTATTATAGTATTGTCCACCAGCAATGTAGCGCTCATAATATTCACTCACACCAACAAAAAATACACATTAACACGGTTCACACAAGCATAGATTTTGCGGTTGAGGTGAGAATTTTTACTCTTAACTTCACTAAAACGGTAAAAAAAAGCAAGAGATAGAAGTAGGTATTAACCATTGAAATGTAGCAGACAAAATGTGGCCAATGTAAGTCATTTTCAAAAAATGATTTGGCTTGATTATTTATATTTGACGAGGAGCAAACGGATAGGAGTATTAGCGTTAAGCGGATTATTTATTGTTATTGGCTTTTTCTCCCGTGCCCTTCGAAATTAAAAAAAAAAGCAAAAAGAAACAAAACCCCTAGAAGCAAAATTAAGCCAAGTAGTTCTTCGATTGTTATTTATAGTCAGTTTAGTTTAGTTTAACTGATGCAATCGGAAGCTAAACATCAAGAACTAACCAAGTACATTCCATTCGTAAAACCATTTAAAGTTATCTAAAACCTATCGCGTAGATTTTGTTATTATGCAAACATTTTTCAAAGTAAGGTTATTAGTTTGTTTTTGTAACACAACACCAAGGATTCGACCGCTTATGAATTATCTTTTGTTCGATTTTTTCGTACCCTCTGTTGCGAAGCGAATTTCGCCGATCCAGAATAATCTAACAAAAAAAAACCGATAAGAGGAAAAATTTGGAACAGATCCAAGAGAATAAACTCGTAATCTAATGAAAAATTAGTTGTGGTTGGTTGTTTTTTTCATCATGGTGGTAATATCATATTCTTTCGTAGCTCCGTCGAAAGTTGTTTTATTGTTCGAAAATTGTAATAGTCGCATCTCTATAGAGTCGCGTAGAGATGCGACACTATGGAATGCAAGCAGGACGATTGGGGCGAGTGGTTTTGTCCGGATTATGAACTGCAACGGGTATACTTTCATCTCACAATTTATGTACTCGCAGCTATTGTTTTGGTCATTCCTACCCTTCGGTTCAGAAAGGGGCGAGTTCGGCCGACTGAAGGTCGAGCTACAGTGGGGATTGGTCAATTGATTCACAATGCAGATTATAGAGAGACATCATTCGGTTAATCGGCCCGAATTTCGCATAGTTTGTCCGATTGATATTTAACGCAAATAAGCTCCGATTCCTCAAATGCCGCGAGGGGGTGTAGCAATTTAGACTACATAATAAGTTAGGGGAGGAAATGCGATGTGATACAATATCGTTTACAAAAGGGATCATGGCAAATTCCCTTCGTTCTTTTAGAGTTTGAATGTCAATAAGCATACATCGTGCTTCATAAGATGGAAGTGGAAATGTTGTCCAGCCTAATTTACGGAGAGCATACAAAAGAAATTGTTTTTGTACTGATTCTATTCGTTCTTCATGTGTTTTCATAAAAGGAGACCATATGACACCACAATACTCTAGAATAGACCAGCTGTTTTGACCAAAGCGTTTAATAAAACCTAGCATATTGGTTGCCTTATGGATAATTGTGTTGAAATTGTCGATAAAATTAAGCTTAGAATCTACAATAACACCTAAATCTCTGACTCTCTCGCATTTTTCCTAAAGAAACAGCAATTTGTGGTGTATTTTGTTTTCTACTGAGAGTAATTAAGTTACATTTCTTAACGTTTATTTCTAGTATGCTTTTTTTGCACCATATATCAAATAATAATATTTCGTTTATATAAGTTACATTATCTTGGTCATTCTTAATTTCCATAAATAGTTTCATGTCGTCTGCATAGATGAGAATTCTGAAGAATGTAAGAGATATCATAGACAAACAAAATAAAAAGCAAAGGGCCTACTCGCTAAGCTCATTTTACCCATAATCACAAAAAAGTGCACATACTTATTTATGGGTCAAGTTACTTTACCCATATTTGAGTTGATTTGTATGGGAAAAAATACTCAAATATGGGTAAGTAATAACGAACCAATAAATGGGTATGTGCACTTTTCGCGATTATGGGTATTCTTTACCCATATTTGAGTAAACTGATGTTAGCGTGTAGATGCGAGCCTTGGGGAACTCCAGATAATACATGAACAGGGTGTGACTGTTTCCCATTAAAACTGACTACTTGTTGCCGATTTATTAAATACGATTGTATCCATTTAAGAAATTTATCCTCAAATCCTATTTTTCCTAACTTGTAGAGTAACAGAGAAATGTCAATACGGTCAAAGGCCTTGCTAAAATCAGTGTACAGCGCTTCGACATGGTTGCCGTTGTCCATTGCGTTTAATGAATAATTTACGAATTCTAACAAGTTTGTGGAAGTTGAGCGTCCTTTGAAAAATCCATGCTGCGAATTTGTTATAACATTTTTTACTTGGCTGAACAGTTTTCTATTGACGATATCTTCAAAGAGCTTTGGGATGCTAGACATATTAGTAATTCCACGGTAATTCCGAATATCGGATTTTTTTCCTGACTTTTATATAGGTATTAGGTATGATATTTTCCAAATTTTTGGGAACTGACCTGAATCAAGTGACAAATTGAAGAGCCAAAATAAACGCGACGTTAGTTCAAATGCAAGATTTTTCATAAATGCTGGAGGGATTCCATCAGGTCCCGCATCTTTCGCAGCATCAAGATTTTTCAAACCAGCAAGAATGTCTTGAACATGTACCTGACTAACTCTAATGTCATTTGAGCATGCAGGAAAGAATGAAAAATAATCTAGATCGCGATCATCATCTGAAAATGTCGTGTAAATTTCTTGGAAAAACTTTGCAAACATGTCACAAATTTCACCAGGGTCTCCAGCGCTTTTGTCATCGAGATGCATTTTTGAAGGAAAGTTGTTTAATTTTAATTTTGTTCTGACATACATGAAAAACTGTTTAGGACATGATTTGATTTCAGTATCTGTTCTGAAATTATACTCTTCCAATTCGAAATTGTTTGTTGAATTAAGCTGATCACAGATATTCCGATAATTTTGCAGATTGACACAAGAGTTGCATTTTTTGTAAATTTTGTGGACCTTTTGCTTCTGATTTTTCAAATTAATAATATCCCTGTTGAACCATATTGGATATTTGGAGTTATATCTGCGTCTTCTTCCTGTAGAAGACATCAACAGCGCTTTCGATGTGTACGTCTTTTCGTATGATTGATTGCCAGTTAATTGAATTAAGCTTATTTTTTTATATTCTCGTAATTAGCTTTGTTGTATTCAAAGATTTCGTCATAATCATAGTCGTTGGGCCGTGGATTGTAATGAACAAACAAAGAATATTCAATTGGAGTATGAAATTGTTCGTTTTTCCATAAGGGCGTCAGGCATTCATTAACACAAAAATCCTCATGAATGTTTGTCAGCAAAAAATCTAAATAACAATTTTACTGATTTTTGACATGATTAATTTGATTCAAACCAAGGCTGGCAATTTTTTCAAAAATTAACTGTAATGTCACATTGTCCCCAACGACTGGAAGAAGAACGCAGCCATTAACAACGCAGAAGAAGGTGTCACACCCAATTGGATAGAAATGGACGGAACGATTGGTTCGACAAGGAAAGTTAGATGGTTTTAGACGAGAAGAATAACCGACGTCTTAAGTCGCAACGCGGAGCTGGAAATCATTGCATCGGTTACGTTCACACCACTCATCGATTTATTGTATAACAGGAACAGGACCAATCTGCGCAGCAAGCGAGATTTGATCAGAGGAGAGTAGCTCATCTGTAAAAAACATTGACAAACTTGATGGAGAACAAATGGCAGATATCGGGTTGCGACGAAGCTGTTATGCCATCGAGCACCATAGATTATGGTAATCCGGACTCCTTGCGTTGCTTATTGACGTAATTCCAGAAAGATTTTGGGTGCGATTTAAGCTTGCCTTGTATATCTCTTTGGTGACGAAGATAGCAGAACTTGTACTCGTGGCTAAGCCTGACGTAATATTGTTTTAGCGGAAGCGTACGGTACTTACTGAAGCTCGCTTGGTAGTCTTTAGCGGCCGAAGTTCGTTGGTCATCCAAGGTACACGAGAATCAGCACGGATGGTATTTTTCGGAACATACCGGTCAATGACAAGCTATTAGGTGTATTCTTAGAAAATGTCTTTTTTTTTTTGCAAATTTGATGCTTTATTGTGAAAAAATGGTTATACATTTATTGTTCAAAGTATTGGCCATCGCTAGCTATAACTTTTTCCCATCTTTGTGGTAGTTGACGGATACCCTCTCGGAAAAATGATGCTGGTTTGGCGGCTATCCACGAATCGATCCATTTTTTGACTTCGTCATAATTACGGAAGTGCTGGTCAGCCAGGCCATGTTGCATCGATCGGAAGAGATGGTAATCGGATGGCGCAATGTCCGGACTATATGGCGGGTGGGGTAGGACATCCCACTTGAGCGTTTCCGAGTATGTTTTCACCGGCTGTGCAGCATGTGGCCGAGCATTGTCATGTTGCAAAATGACTTTGTTGTGTTTTTTAGCGTATTGCGGCCGATTTTCACGCAATGCACGGCTCAAACGCATCAGTTGTCGCCGGTAGACTTCGCCCGTGATGGTTTCTTTTGGTTGCAACAGCTCATAGTAGACCACACCCAGCTGGTCCCACCAAATACACAGCATGATTTTCTGGCCATGAATATTGGGATTGGCCGTCGATGTTGTGGCATGACCGGGGTATCCATACGTTGCCTTACGTTTTGGATTGTCGTAATGGATCCACTTTTCGTCACCAGTCACAATTCGATCCAAAAACCCTTCCGTATGTGCCGTTTAAGCAGCTCTTCGCATGTGAAAAAACGGCGCTCAACGTCTCTCGGCCGCAATTCGTATGGCACCCAATGACCGACCTTTCGAATCATTCCCAATGCTTTCAAACGCTTACTAATGGCTGGTTGGTTAACTCTCAATGCTGCTGCAAGTTCTTTTGCGTTTGTGAGGGGTCTTGGTCGAGCAAAGTTTCCAATTCGACGTCTTCAAACTTTTTGACCGGGCCGGGGCGTTCCTTGTCTTCAGTGACAAAATCACCACTTTTAAAGCGTGCAAACCAACGTTGACACATTCGAACGTCGATGAACGAGCAATTCACATGCTTGAGATGCATTTTCTTCGAATTAAACAGGAAAATTAAAACTTCCCGCAAATGCTGCTTTGATGGCTCGAATTTCGACATTTTTCGGCTTCACAAAAACTTGTTTACTTTCACTAATGTTGCGTAACTTACACTAAAATAACTAGAGAATAGAATGAAGTTTCGGATGTGATAGCTGTCAATGTCAAAATTCATGTCAGAACAATAGATATGAAGTTGTCTGCAAATACGACATTTTCTAGGAATACCCCTAATAAAACATGTGAAAACGTTTGTACAGCTTGGTTGACATCTCCGGGATCTAGAATGCGCTCCCATTCTAACTGAGTCGTACGATACAACAGTTAAAGTGCGGACGAAATCCTGAGAAACGTTGTTCGCTACTGTAACAAGCAGTGATGGATGATGTGGAACAAACTTTATAAATGACGCGGGTGCCATGCAGATGGAAGGAGCCGTTTCGCAGCCGCTTACAAAGCAAAGATCGAGGGAGCGATCATTCTCGTTCGCCACGCCGTTGATTTGGGAGAGAGAGTTGCGATGCTATAGCTTTCAAGAAGTTTAGTCGCTGCTGAGTGGAAAGGCGAGAGCTCATGATCGGGGCGGTAGAACCCGCTATGGATTTTAGTCCAGGCAATACTCGCCAGATGCGACCAGAACCATTATTTCGTCACAGTGTTTCATTTTTTTGAGCCATAGCATCATTTTTTGCCTCCAAGGTTCTCGAGTTATGTCAAAAATTGTGTTTCATTTGTATGGGGTCTCAAACCACCCTAGAAATATTTCTCTCCTTCAAAAACCTCCACCTGCCAAATGTGGTTCCATATGTTTGATTATTTCTCGAGTTATGCAGAAATTTATGTTTCATTTGTATGCCTCCCCCTACCAGAGAGAGGCGAGGTCTCAAACCACAGTAGATTTATTTTTTGCCTTTCAAAATCTCCACATGATAAATTTGGTTTGGTACTTTATTCATTCTCGAGTTATACAGAAATTTCAGTTTCATTTGTATGTGAGCCCCTCTTCTAGAGATGCGAGGGGTCTCAAACCACCAAAGAAACATTTCTTGCCTACAGAAAACCACACATGCCAATGTTGGTTCCAGATCAGCTTTTGATTAAGCAGAAACTTCTGTTTCTTTTGTATGAGAGCCTCCCCTTCTAGATCGGGAGGGGTCTCAAACTACCATAGAAATATGTGTTGCTTCCTAAAACTCCCACATGCTAAGTTTGGTTTCTTTTGCTTCATTAGTTCTCAAGTTATGCAGAAATTTGTGTTTTATTTGTATGGGAGGCCTCCTTTCCAGAGAAGGGAGGATTCCCTATTCTATCATAAGAACCTTCTCCGGCTCCCAGAAACCCCGCAATACAAAATTTCACGTCATTCGGTTCATTAGTTTCCGATTCTATAAGCATAGACTAACTCTAAAACCAGTAGGTCCCGAACAAATACGAGTTTTTTCTTGGCTCAGTCAGTACTAGCACATCGGTCCCAAACTTAATGATGCGTCCCTAAGACCGCAACTCACATCAATACACCCTCAAATATTCTGTCAAAATAACATAGCGAATCAAAGAAACAACAAAGACACTTGTACCAAAAGGTAAAGAAAAGCGCAAGAATGCATGGCAAGGAGAAAACTGCAAGGTGTACTTCGAAACAAGGGAGAACTTCTCCAACAGTGAACCAATTTCAAATCGCTAGTTGCACATTAGTTGTTGCTATAAGGTTCAGACAGACAGACAGACCAAAATTCATTTTTATATATATAAAGGGTGTGCCGATCAAAATTTGGTCAAACAGTAATGTGCGTGAGTCGATCAAAGTTTTTATTAATAAGTCAAGTTCTTTTTCTTTTTTAAGTTCAGTTAATATAGAATACAGGAGAAATACTCAGATAAGCTTCCTTTTTACCGAATGCGAATTGCCGGGTCTTTCGTTTAACACCTGCAATAACATTTTGTACAGGCTCCTTGTTCACTTTATTGCCAGTTTGCCTTGAACTGTTTCTTGCTCACAACAGCGTTTTGAGTCTTTTTAAGGTGACTTCCACTTGACGATGGCCCAATATTTTTCGATTGGGCGGAGCTCTGGCCAGGCATGGTTAAAACACCAAACCGTTCTGCACGGGAGGCTCTTTGGCATGCAAACACAGCGCAGCGTGTATCAGTATCACCACTCCGCGCCGGTGCTCAACATAGTACACGCAGGGCGAAAATCAAACCACCGACACCAGTGCCCGTGCATTTTTCTTGACCCCGGTGGTTTGTACTTCGGCAAACGGGGAAGCCGAGTGCGTTCAACTTCGGCAAACGGGGAAGCCGAGTGCGTTCAACTTCGGCAAACACCGTAGCTAAGGGATTCAATTTACGGATACACTTCGACAGCTCCTTTGCTGCACGGACCTTCTTGTCGTGGGGGATTTTTGCTTGTTTTGATATTTTCACCGTTTCATTTAATTTATAACCAACTGTTATTTGCAACTTGATACCTAATATTAATCTCTAGAAAAATGGGTATGCCTTTTCGATGTTGGACTTTTTACTCAGCCTGTTTTCCCGGTTGTTTGTCATATAATGGAGCGGATTCTTAGTATCGAGTATAAATATTTCAGTACAACATACTTCTTTCCTTTCTGAATCGAATGCCCCGCTCTGCGGTACTTTTATCGTTCCCGTGTGATCGAATCAAGCACATTCATAAAAGCTCAGTGTTCACTGATTCTTTTAGTAGTTTAGTATACGCTTATTTCGTGGAATTCTTGAAATTTCTTCCGTCTTGCTGTGAGTGAAGCTTATAAAATTGGTTCCATCTTGTTTCGTAGCAAAGCTCACATGCAAAGTGTCTGAAAATGTCAGCAGAAAAACATGCTAAGGTTACGAAGGACGAAGTAAAGATTGCTACTGAGTGCTTCTCGAGGAATGGCGAGAGAAACATTTGTTTGAAAGAGCTCTTGGTTAACACTTTCTACAATTTAAAGGGGCAATTATAAACGGTGCATCTGATGAGTTAGAGGATATGACCACTAATGAGGAAGTGGTTGAAAATCGCCGTCCAAAACGGAAGATTCCTACAGTATCCGTTCCGATAGCAGAGAGTTGTTGGCGGAGTACAGTGTAAAGATGGTTACGGTAGGTGGCCTTACTTTCAACATGCTTGATCAGCCTGGTCTAGCGGATCTTCTAGGGACTCTGACAAAGACCTTAAAAACTACCCAGTATTAGCCAGGACCATTCCAGAGGATGTAGAGAAAGCTGCATTGGCATTGAAAACAGAGATTATAAATGAACTGAAGGCTAGAATGATATACATTAAAGTGGACTCCGCTAATCGAAGGAATCTGATTGCTATTTGCGTACAGTACCTAATGGACTCCAAGTTTGTATTGCGAACATTGGCAGCATATGATTACAATGCTTCTCAAGCTGCCAAAGCCTTAAAAGACGAAATATTATGAGTAAAAACTTTTGAAATAGACCCATCCACCAATCCATCACCACCAACAATGAAACAAACTAACTCAAAGTTGGCAGAATTTTATATGATGCTCAATAAGGATCTGATTTCATAGATTACGACCTGGATGTTGAAGAAATGGACGAGTCAATTGAGTACGATGGGAACGTTGAGGAGGAAGCAGCTCTAAACTTCATAACTAGTGATATTTTGGGTGTGCAGCAATATGCTGCTGCTTTGTGTGTATGATACCATCAAGAAGTTGATTCTCAAACCATATTCCTTGGCTTTATACAACTACTGGTCAAATCAATGTCGTGTATATGGTAAACTGTGTATGTTGTGTACGATCGTAGCGGCAAAGAAGGCCCATTTTGTTTATTTATTTGTTTCGTCAACTATACCTAGTTTAAATTTAAAATGTTCTGATTTCGGGTTGACATTATGTGTTATTTTTCCGGGGAATTGCAAAGTTAACAGTTTGACAGTGAAGATTTGAAAAGTCCATCGTTCAGTTAAAAGTCTACAAATTGCAGTCCATCAGGACCTGAACCTTTAGAGGCATCGTAATCTTCCAGAGCCTGTCAAATATCCTGCGCATGGAGTTGATTCACGATAATAATTCTTGAAAACACTGGATTTTTTTCTTGGAAGAAAGTTGCAAAAACATTGCAATTATTTACCGAGTAAGTTTTATCAAGACACGTATTCGTAAGAAAGTTTTATGATTTTTACTTTGTATTTACGTAGTTGAAGAAGCGCCTTGGACAAAACATTATTTCTAGTTCAGTTTTTGAATTAAATTCATCCAGTGCATTACTGCTGGCCAAGTTCAATTGATCGCATATGTCAAGATAATTTTCTAAATACTCTTCGCTTTTGTTTTTCTTGTAAATTTTATGAATTTTTGCTTGCAGTTTGTCAGGTATTTATGTGTCTATCGTACAAATTTGGATATTCAGGATTTCTTTGGCGTCTTCTTCTTTTTTGAGGAGTTTCCTGTACAATTATTTATGTTATAGAATTTATTGACAGCAATATCGACATTTTCTTCGTTCTTCAATATTGAATGCCAGTCCACAAAATTGAATTCGAATTTAATGTTGTTATAATCTGCATTAATTATTATAAACATCCTCAGATATTTTATTGGAAAGTGTATATTGTATGAAAAGTGAATATTCTATTACTGTGTGGAATGCTTCATTTTTCCATAATTGAGTCAATGATTCAGTTACGCAGAAATCTTCGTAAATATTAGTTAATAAAGCACTAGATAGCAGTTCTGTTGGTTTTTAATGAGATAAATCTGGTTAAGCTCAAGGTTAGTTGTTTTATCAAAAAATAAGCTGCAATGTTTCGTTATCGCCAAAGACTGTAAGTATTATACTTTCATTTTCTGAGTTCATAATAAAGTCAGCAAGGCGTTGATTGAAGCCACCGTAAATGTGAACCTTAACTTCAGGAGAAAGTTGCGATAAAATTTGTTCTGCACAATGAAGGAAATCTTCATATGTGTTTTTATGAAGATGATCTGGTGAAAAATACAAAAAGTTTACTCTGCATTGTAACTAGACAATAAGGAGAGAGATTATTAATTTCCATTTAATTGCAACTACCTGTACTGCTTATAGTATCTTGTCAGATACGCGTATTTCGTCTAGATTATGCAGACATCTTCAGTGTAGTGCACTAAGTATATAAATAATACATTGTAGACGAAATACTCGTATGTGTCAAGATAAGCAATAAAGGTAGTTGAAATTAAATGGAAAGTACTAATCTTTCTTCTCATTTTCAAATTACAGATATTCCAGTAAAATGCTCACACTCACCAGAACTCTGTATTGTATTGCTTTGTATTAGATAAGATAGGATTGAGCCTGAACAAACAAATCATCAAATAAAAAATATAGACTATCTAAGTCTTTCAGAAAAGACCACTGGCTTAATGATTGCATAATTGCCAGTAATCAGCACGTTCTCTATATTTTTGAAGTAAACTAAAAATCCATTAACGAGAATAAATAGATGTTCTGCAAAATGAAATGTGTTAGATTTCAAATATACAATAAGACTAAACACGTTTTCCAAACAAAATGGCCATGTTTGGAGCACTCCGCATCTTTCGAAACTTTGTGATGATTGCTCTCGCATTCAAACTAACCGTATTGTTTGGTAAGCAACAATACTACAATAAGTTTAAGATTCAAACGTTTTAAAACACACAATTATCTTTAATGTGGCGCTTACAGATCTTAATTCGGTCAATTAATAATTGAGTTACTTCGTGCTGAAAAATATTTTTTCACAAAAATGAAATAGTTATGTTGATTTTTACCGAAGCATTTCTTGTTAGTAAGAACATTCTCAAATAATAAACCGTACACATAGATTGGATACCTTTTTGGTAGCCTGTAGGGTGTATTTTGAAACATTTTTTTTTCGCATTGCCAGTGTATTGCTCTTCACAATTAGCGTATTGCTATAACTATTGCTATTGTTTGCTTTTAACTTTAGTGTTTATGATGCACTTCTACGTTGTTAAGATGCAAATACCCGGCATCATTGTTATTCACCACAACATTCTTAACGGTCACCTACAATTGATACGTTGTGGATACGTTGACGTAAATTTGACAGAAAAGCTATGGGAAAATTGCCAAATTCACGCAATCGCATTAATAAAACAGTGAAAATATCAAAACAAGCAAAAATCCCCCACGACAAGAAGGTCCGTGCAGCAAAGGAGCTGTCGAAGTGTATCCGTAAATTGAATCCCTTGGCTACGGTGTTTGCCGAAGTTGAACGCACTCGGCTTCCCCGTTTGCCGAAGTTGAACGCACTCGGCTTCCCCGTTTGCCGAAGTACAAACCACCGGGGTCAAGAAAAATGCACGGGCACTGGTGTCGGTGGTTTGATTTTCGCCCTGCGTGTACTATGTTGAGCACCGGCGCGGAGTGGTGATACTGATACACGCTGCTGCGGCGTTCAAATACCACACGCAGTGTTGTGCGTGGTTTGGACAACCCTGGCTCTGGCGTGTTGGGAGGGTTGTTGTCCTTGGGCACCACCTGAACGTTGTTGGCAGCATCCATGGCCTTTTTTCCGTAATGGCAAGATGCCAAATCCGGCAAAAATAGAACGGAACAATTGTGTCGGTTCAGAAAGGCAGTAGACGTTTTTGTAGGCGATCGCTCAGATAAATTTCCTGGTTGACGGTTTCGGTCGCAATGTAAACGTAGTTCTTCAAGCCATAGGTACAGATGGCCTGCCACACCAGATATTTCTTCGCGAGCTTTGACAGTTAATGTGTTTGAAAATATCTGCCTCTCTCCCGTCCAGTTGCCGTATAAAGTCTGTCCAGGAAGCTGTTTAAAGTCTGCCTTGACGTAAGTGTCATCGTCCTGTACCACGCAATCAAACTGTCAGCATCGTCGTGTAGAACTTTCGCGATCGTGCTTTGGCTGACGTGTTTTGTTTATCGTCACGATTTGGAATCACCACTTTCTTATAAGTCGACAGTCTAGCTCGTGTCTTAGCTCTATCCACGATTGAAGGCGCCACTCCCAGCTTCTTTGCGACATCTTGGACGGAGAGGTTGGGGTTCCGCTCGAAACAGCTTTTTATTGTCGCTGTGGCCTCCGGCTTTCGACTTCCCCCCGATCCAGCTTTCTTGGCTGTACACAAACGTTCACCAAACACTTTAAATACGTTGGTAACAGTTGATTTAGCCACATTCAACAATTTTGCCAACTTGGCGTGAGAGAAGTTTGGATTTTCGCCATGCACGTGCAAAATTTTAATGCGTTGCTTCTCTTCCTTCGCCGACATTGTGATAACTGAAGTGCTAATTTCAAAGTCAAAATAGAAGCAAATACATGCACACATCTTCAAAATGAGGGGTGTGCAAATTTTTTTAATGCACGATGAAAGGAAGTCCATCAAGTTTACGTCGTCCAAATTTTGATCGAAACACCCTTTAGATATAGATATAGATTGGATACTCTAACACAAAAGCGTAAACATAAACTTTAAAAAATACTTTAACATATTAATGCTCATGTTTTGATTACTGAAGCAAATGTAGCAGTACGAAAAAATATACACGGAAGCTGTTATTCAGGAAGTAGTTTCAAAAAATCAAAATAAAGAGCTACATGGCAGCCACCCAATGTCGAATTTCGAAATCCACGATTAATTCGAGATTGGGGTAAGTGAGTTTTGCGTACAAGTATTATTAATTGATATTTTATAATATAATTGGGCGTACGTGAATTGAGTATTTTTTGGCAACGAATGGTTCTATGGTAGCTGTGGATGATTCTGTAAAGGATTGTTCAATGTATTTATTTATTTGTCGTCAATCTGTAGTAGACCATTACATATACGTAAAATACTTAGCTTAACTTAATGACCAATACCTAACTAACCTTAAAAAGAATTTTTGCCTGAGAGTTTTTTTGTTCATTGTTATATCTATTGATTCACAATTTGCATTGTAGCAAGACAACATTTTATTCAAAGGTGCATTTTTGGCATAGTTTGTCCGTTGATTGCTAATATAAAACAAGTTTCTGATTCTAAGCGGACGAATAGGGACATAAAAATTTATTTTTTCCAATATTTCAGGGGCATTAACTCTTTGTGCAATTACATCATTTATAAAAGCAACCATCATAAATTCTTTCGCTTTTCTAATCTCTCTAGGTTAATCAACATGCATCGTGAGTCATAGGATGGAAGCGGAAAGGTAGTCCAACCTAATTTTCGTAGAGCAAATAGGACAAATTGTTTTTGGACTGATTCAATTCTATTATTATGCGTATCTTGATATGGTGCCCAAACAATACAACAGTATTCAAGTAGGGGTCTCACAAACGTTACATAGAGTGTTTTTATCGTATAAGGATCGTTGAAGTGGAAACTGAATCTTTTGATAAACCCAAGCATGTTGCTAGATCTGTAGATAATGCTATTATAATGATCAACAAAAGTTAGCTTAGAATCGAGTATTACACCTAAGTCTCTCACCTGGTTGCATCTTTCAATAGTTTTCTGTCCTAGACTAAATGTTTTTGAATTGGTGGTTTGCTTTCTTGTAAATTATATGGAATTACATTTTTTAACATTAAGTTCTAGCAAACTTTTCTTACACCAGTTGTGGAAGTTGTCAGTTTCAAGTTGGAAAATTTCGAGATCGGTTGTGTCCCTGATTTCCATGAAAAGTTTCATGTCGTCTGCATATATAGAAACATGAAGGAGTTTCAGAAATGAGCTCCACATCGGTTGACAAATAAGATAAACAGAAGTGGACCCAAATGAGACCCTTGTGGCACCCCAGATGTTACGTTAACTATTTTAGACAAACTTCCCTCAAACATTACTCTCTGTGTTCTTTTGACAAGTATGACTTGATCCATTCCAATAACCTAGGATTAAAACCCAGCCTGGATAATTTAAAAAGCAACAGTGGTATATCAACTCTATCAAATGCTTTACTAAAATCAGTATAAAGTGCTTCTACAAAATTTCCTTTATCCATTACGTTTAATGAAAATGTTACAAATTGTATCAAATTAGTAGTTGTTGATCGTCCTTTTACAAAACCGTGTTGCTTGGTAGTTATTAAGGTCTTAACCTGTGAGAATATGTTGTCATTAATTAAGGATTCAAATAGCTTAGGAATACAAGACAATATAGCAATACCACGATAATTGTTTATATCAGATTTTCTACCGCTTTTGAATATTGGGATGAGAAAGGATTCTTTCCAAATAGAAGGCAGAGAGCAAGAGTCTAATGATGTGTTGAATAGCCAAAACAACGGTTTAACTAACTCGTTGGAAAGAGATTTGAGAAATATGGGTGGCAAGCCATCAGGCCCAGCCCCTTTGAAGCATCCAAGTTTTGTAGACCTCGTAATATGTCCAGCAGCGATACATTGTTTACTGATATGTCCTTCATTGGATCAGGAAGGTATGAAAAATATTGATAATCTCGTTCCGATTCGTTATGAGATGTATACACGTTTTGAAAAAAATCGGCGAATAAATTACTATTTTCATTTGGCGTGCTACCGGTCCTGTTAGCTAGATGCATGGTTGAAGGAAAGTTTTTAGCTTTTTGTTTCTCTTTAGCAAACTTAAAAAAGATTTAGGATCTGATTTGATGTTACTTTCTACATGTGTGTTGTATTCTATATATGCATGTTTCATTTCTAGGTTCAGTTGTTCGCATATTGAAAGATACGTTGACAGATTTTCGTTGGTCTCATTCCGTTTAAATGCTTTATGAGCTTTTTGCTTTCTATTTTTCAGATTAATAACCATGTCTATTGTACCAAGCTGGTATCTTGGAATTTAGTTTCTTTCTTTGCTTCTTTGGAACTGTATGTTCTAAAATGTCATATATAATACTATAGAATGCATCCACAGCTTGATGCAGGTCATGTTGACGTAATAAGTTTTGCCAGTCAATGCAATTCAATTCTTGCTTAATTAATTCGTACCGTAAGTGCGCTATATTTTGCGCATTTAAGAAATTATAAATTTGATATCATTATGGAAGAGGCATAGAAAGAGTTACACGATTCTTGTCTTGCTCTTATTACGTTGTGTCAAGTCTACTAAAAGAGCGCAATGCAGTACACCTCGTAACTGATCAGAAATTTATTAAAAAAATAATTTCTGGATTGATGTATGTGTTCCTAATTATGCGCACTAAAATTAAGATATTCCAAATTTTGCGCACTTGTGTTCCTAATTTTGCGCACCATAATAAACTAATAAATACTTATGCAAACATTGAAACAATTTGTGTGGTATAGTTTTAGCAGTATAAATGAATTTTGGTAGTGAAGTAGGGTAAGTCTACTAATTGGCGACCTAGCTATAAATCGATTTATGTTTAAAAAGTCATAGTAATTTTTTCATTTGTGTTTCTCAGATACTTCTATTCATTTGTGAACACATCAATATTATGTGGAATTTTCCATGGATTTTTGCCAAAAAATGTGTGGATTATTTGCCGTGCAGGTTGACAACATATCGGTTTCCGGATTATCTTTGCCTTATAAGGTTGAATATCGAGTAAACGGAACGTTTTTTCAAAACATCCTCTTCAACAGCATTGGTGTTCTGTCCCGCGGTTTCATGTGAACAACTTGTAGTGTCGTCTTTTTCAGCAATAGCATTTTCTGATGTGCTCAGATTGTTCAAGCAATTGTTAGGTGACATCAAGAAAAACTGCACGTTGATCAACTGTAACAAATGAAAAATCTTTTAGTATCATGCAGTATATATAAATGGTTTGTTTGATTAGCTTACCAGGCAATTTTGATTCACCAAATCCATCTTCAACGGAATGGCACCCTGTCGAACTAAGATACCACGGTGACCATTTGCACGGCTTTGGTCAAATTATCCGAAGAATACCGCATATACTATCCCTCGGAATCAACATGATGAACTGTAAATAATAAGGAACATGGTGAAAAAAATGGATGCCATATTTTGCGCATCAAATTATGCAAATTTTCTGATAAAGTGTAACACAAACAGCAGAAATGTTTTGTGATGAAGGTAGTACATACCTGTTTTCCTCATTTGGTAGTGATTTCAGCTTTTTAAACTGTTTATCTGGTAATAAAAATCTCTTGTGATAATTGACACTTGTCTTAACACATACGCTAACAGGGCGGAAAATTTGATGATTTCGAAGTGCGCAAAACTGTTTACGAACCGTGGTTTTAGGTATGAGCATTTTTACTCATAATGTATCCCATTAATCGAAAGTCAACACAATTAACTAGCTATTCGTGTCGAAAGTCAATCTAAAAAATGCAGCAAATCATAGTTACAGCACGAAATATACAAAACTGCGCAAAATTAGGCAATGCGCAAAATATGGCGGACTTACGGTAGTTTGCTTTGCTAAAATCGAAGTATGACTCCGCCAAACTATATCCAACATTGTGGATTTACCATGCACGAATATAGAGTATTCGATGGTGACGAAACTTTCTATTTGAACCCGTTACCTTGAAACAAAATCGATATAGGATATCGAGACATCGCTTAAATGCTCATTTTAGTCGGCATTTTGAATGGAAATGGTTTGTATGAATCTGGAATGCCGAGTAAGTGCTGGTGTATGCTAGCGTAGATTCTGCCCCTTCCATTTGTACCCATGTCCCTTCCTAACTACCGATTAGCTTTTTAGTGAGATCTTTGAAGTATCTGCTGGTCCCTCGGAATAACATCAAGTTGATTGAGTTTGAAGATTTAGAGGATGTAAAATTCGTAACAAGTTTAGGTGAACCTGCCCAAGGATCATTTTTGATTACTGATGGAACCTGTTTGGGACTGTGTATGTCCTTCTTACAGAGGTAGGGATATGATAAATAACCGTTCAGAAATATAACCAAGCGTTTTCTTGTCCGTGTTTTATTCACCCATTCAAAACGTTAAACACATCAGCTGTAAGTAATCCAATATCGTGCTCAGAAGTCGTCCATACAGTAAAGATTGTTTTGCTTCGTCATTAACTCGATTTATCAATGCATCCACGCGTTAATTCTACTACGATTGCATTTCCTGCAAGTTTACAAAAAAAATAATTAAGGAATGTGTATCCAAAAGTGAACCGAAAATTTATCGTCTAAACAAGACTTCCGCTTACATTCCTGAGACAAATTTACCCGGTCATTATCTACGACTACCCAATTTAATCAATCAAATATACATATATCAATGAGCCGGTCCAACGGTTGAACAGTATTGAGACGAACTTTAAACTTAATCAAGTGTCCTACATAAAACATTCTCTTCGCCCCAGTAAAATAGGGTTGTTCAGTTTGTTTTCTAACTCTAACGATGACAAAATTCCGAATGATCTGTTTGTTCTAAGTTTGACAGAAATGTAGTTATTCGATGTTTCCCTACTCTTTTTTTTCGTTCTCCCGCCTACAGCTCGTCGTGCTGTTGGTCCCGACTCGGATCGTTTACCGAGCAGGCCGCTGGAGTTTGAACGCGATACTCGTACTCGCAACGGTTCGGTTCGGAGACAGCAGTAATTCTGGTATCCAAACCGCACTCCAGAAGGACCATGGCCGAACGTGCCGGGCCGTTCCAGCAGGTTGCTCCGTTGGCGTACCGCATGGCAGTGTAATCATCGTTGGCCCACTTGTCCCAGGTGCCCAATCTGTAAGTACAAAAAAACAACAAGCTTTGAACATTTCTCAAAAACGGAAAATTTAAAACTTCTTTCTACCTAGTTTCGGCGCCACCGCTCTTGGGTTGCTGAATAGCTTTATCGAAGAGGCACAGCTTGTAGATGTACTCGCGGTCTTCGAAGTTGATGCACTCCCCGCTCAGTGGAGCAAATTCTGCCTCCTTCCCGTAGTCTTTGTTGAGAAGATCTTCGATCTTTCTCATTTCCTGGTCGATTTCGCGAACGTGACGATCAGCTTCGCTGTGTTGGTTTCTGGCGTCATTGGCCTTACGGATAATTTCTTGCGTTTCCGGATCGTATTCTACTTTTGGCTCCTGGGTATTCTCAACCTGCCCTTCGCCGACTTCTTGCTCATCCATTCCTTCGTCATCTTCTTCCTCCTCTTCGTGATCGGTTGCCTCTTCTTCCTCGTGATATTGCTGCGTTGGCTCACTGCCATCTAAATCGTAGCTATCGTCGTGTTCGTTTTGCAATTCAGCCTCCTCGGTTTCGTACTGACCCGCTTCGCGCTCATCCTTTTCCAGCTCATCTACGTCACTCGGTGGTTTGAACAAACCGGAATCCAGCATCAGGAACGGCTTGATCTTGGGCCAGCATAACGTAACAAATGTTTCGAAATCAACTTCGTCGTGATTATCCAGGAAAAAGCGAGCCTCATCCTCCGTAACCGCCCCATCTCGATTCCGATCAAATACGATACGCGTCTGTAACTCTACCAATTCCAGCAAACCGTTCTGGTTGGAATCGTACTTGTGGAAAATATCCTCAGCTTCCTCTCGATTGCCCATCATTTCTGCATCCTGTTTCGACTTACGGGCTTCTTCCTCGCGATCCCGATAAACCTTTCAAGAAATCGAACACAATTAACCCATTGTCTAGTAAACCAAGTAAAATTGAGCAAACCTTTAATGCAGCACTTTCCAGCGCTTCGGCATCTTCCTTGATAGTGGCCTTTTCCTTCCGAAGCGCCTCAGCTTCCGACTTCGACTTTTCCAGTTCGACGAAGCGGACTCGCTGCTCTTCTTTAATGGATTTTCCCCTTTCGCTCATTTCGGTCCGCAGCTGATTGCCCATTTTGGCCATCTCAGCTCGCTGCTTCTCCCGAATGCGGTCCTCCTTCCCTAGTTCGCTACAGGTGTTAACGCAGCTGGCTCTCGACGCATACTCATCGGAGGCGTCGCAGCAGTCGCAGATACCGTCATTCACGCGATTGCTCGGTAAGTTCATCGGTTTGTACCCGGCATTAGTGCAGTGGAACATACCATTGGGACAGGCAGCCGTACCCGGTTCGTCGCTGCCATCGTCACAGTCACAGTAATCGTCGTTGACCTGTTCCCACAGAATCGTCTTCCGTCCGTCCAAACACACAAACTTACCACCGTTGTCGGCTGGATAGAGGCTGGCTCGGGAAATCGACACCCCCCTCGGACGGGGTAGCTCCGTTAGAACCAAAATCCCCAGACTGCACACCGATAGCACCAGCAGCAACCAGCCACTTTCTCTGCCCCGGCTAGACCACATTCCTGCCTCAGCAAAGCCGGTTTCGGGCTTGAGCTCTGAATTTCACTAGTTTTCAGTCACAAATCTAGCTAATTAGATCGTTGCAATTATAATTTCTTTCTTACCGATGCGATTTGCGATGGGAAAAAATGAATGATCTGGACAAAAGTGATTCGATTTCGTCGATGAGTGCAAAAGGACGAATGAGGTGCCGGGTATGGGCAGAGGTGACTGACAGCCTGTGAAGCGGGGGACTGCCGCCGTACAGTTGTCAAACTCCACGACGGCAAAAATTGTGAGGCTGATGCGGCGAAAAAGTCAGCGTAAAAACCGCTGGGCAGTGGAAAGTTTGTAAACAAATAAAGTGTTTCAAGGTCGTCGTATTTAGAGTGATTTCGGATGCAGAAAACTAGTTTTTCTATGTGAAAAAGCTTGTAACGTTGTGTTGGATGCATTTATGTAGTACGTGATATTACGAGGATGTTTGGAAGTGCGTAATCTCCATTGTGAAATGAGTGTAAATTTTGCGGAAAGTGATTGAAATTTAGTGGGTATATTAGAGCATCTCCATAGGGGATTCAAATGTTCCAATGTGGTAGAATCATGTTCATCACAGTTAAACGTTAAAACCGTTTGTATTGAGTGATGTTTTTTAATATGTTTTAAGTGACGTCATCAAGCTAAAGAATCATTAAGAAGATAAGAAGTCATGAACACTTTCTAAAAATTTAAACATTTATATTCACGTAGACCTACTATTTCACGGCTTATCATTGTTTATCGTATGAGAGAAGAAACACCATGGAAAGGTTACCAGTTGAGGTAAGAGTCACATATATGCCTAATTATTATAATTAAATTTGACAGGAGAGACATAGAACCTTGCTAATCCCCTCCCCATTGTTCTTTTTAAAATTAGCAACGCATGACTTAGCTTCTACAATAAAAATAGAAAAAGTTAAGCATCTTGCACGAGTACTTAGATTGAAGTCAACAACAAAGTAGTTCTACAAATAGTGTGGTGAAACTCAAAACTACAAGAATTAAATGAATACCCGTTACTATTGTTGACGAGAATTATATTCTGACCAGAAATAGGCGGGAAAAATTCGGGAATTTCAAAATCCATCGGAAATTTTTGTCAAATGGAAGGAACCATACTCACAGCTTCTTCAATCGATTCGAGTAGCGTCTTTATCATCTACTCGGTCCAACGATCTTATTAACGGAATGAAAAAGTATTTGACATTGGCATGTAATAATTTTCTGCTGACCTTGTTCAGCCTGTTCAAAAACGTACCACGTACTCACGTAGGTGAGGTTTCGTACATGACTTACAATTGTTTTTATTTTTATTGGCTAGAACTCCTTTGGTGATCTTTTTGACTGAAGCATCACTATTGTATGCATTACTGGAATTTTAGGGGTACGAATACTGCTGTCATTTTTAAAATACCATAAAATCTCAATCCATTTATATAATAGCGAAATATTTGTCACTGCAGTGGACAGAAACCTATTGTGCCAGTCATCTTACAGCAATAACAAAGAAATCTTTTCAAAAAATGAGCTGTGCATTTTTCAACACCTGTTAAATAGACTAAATCCGAATAAATTTGCGAAATGGGTGAATCCGTATTTGTAAGCATTCATTTGAATCGAAGTTTTTCAGCGAATAAAAGCTCAATTTGAAAAATTAAGCCCACAATTGGCTAGCAGAAGTTTTTTTTTACCCAATTGTTGTCTTAGTTTAAGAAATTGAGCTTTTATTTGTGAAAAATCGTCGATTTATATGTTTGTTTATAAAAACAGATTCGCCCATTTCGAAAATTTCTCCGGAAATATAAAATGTCGACCAGTTGATGCATGACGATATGCTTGATCACTAGAATTACCTATTTATGGAGAGCTTTAGATTAAAAAAATGATTTCAAATCGTTGTTGCCTCATTTGAGAAGATTTGAAGGACGAAGTCAGGAAGCAGGAAGAAAGAAAGCGGAGAGAAAGTCATCCGAATTTCAAATGGAGATTTTCGTCGGTATTTCGATCAGAAGTGTTCGCTATTATGGTTGATGCGGTAGACGATAAGATCCTGGGACCAAAGTTGAATTACGCCATCATGTCTGCAGCAATGGTTGGGTCGTTACCCAGTCTCGTATGGCATCGTTACTTTTTGATGATTTGAAATTTTTTAAGCCTGAGCGTCAAAGCAAAATCATTAATTGAAAGAGAATTGACGGAGAGTAATCTTCTGCCAGTCCTTAATTTGAAAATCGGGTTTGCCTCTAAGTCAGCAATCAAGAAAGCGAGAGAATTTGCAAAAATTACCGATGAAATTTGTCAGAAGCAGATAACTACTCATCTACATAGATCATTACTCCGCGCATTGGATGAATACAAAAAACAACAATCAAACTGTAAAAATTTCCGTCTAATACGCTTCGGCATTCCGCAACAACTGTCGATCTATTTACTGTGGTTTTCTGAAGTAGCTACTCAACAAATCTTCATTAACATACACTTTAAGGTGAAACGGGAGGCAGTCCTTTCTCCATATGAATTATAGATTAGGTTAACTATCACTTACGTTTTTGAGACTAAAAATCACAAACAATACAAAACAAAAAACGCTCCAATTGCTAACCAATAAATGCTCCAGTGGAACACAAGATTCTTGAAAATTTCACGCCTGAAGTCTTACTAGTATTTGAGGTTTGTGCTCAGAAAACTTCGAAGTGATAGGGACTTGATCCCGTATGTCCTAAACGCGTTACGTCATTTATATCAACTCTGATGTTATAACTCGCATCAATGACATAGCTAAAAAAACGCCTGGAGCTGTGTCAGGAAACATTCGTAGATAATAACTATCCCAGCGCTGCAGCTACTCACAAAATGAAAAAACTGATTGGTCATTCCAAGAAGAAGTTGCCAAATTAAACCTCTGTTGAAAAGGCGCTTATCCTGTCGTACGAAAATGCAACAAATAAATGGAAAAGAGTTTTGTCAGAGAATTGTCTACAAACTCTCAGAGTCATTGAAATCAAGAAATACTTGAATCCTAGAGGGTTTGAGCTGTTTAGTTGAATGCCTGTAACTGAAAATAAGAAAAATTAGTATTCTCGTCATTTGAATTGCAACTTTTCGTTCTCGACAGATACTCGAATTATTAGTACGAGCACTTGACAATCTCAATTTAGACGAAATACGCGTATTGTCGAAATAGCAAATAGTTGATCACTGGAGAACACTAATTCTGTTAGAAATACTTGATCGTGCATCATTTTGTAGTCGAAATCCTCGAATGCTTTACTGTTTTTCTTCGAAGTTTTTGCTTCTAGCTACTTGAAAGATCAAAGACTTATGAGAGCCATTTTTGTTCTCGTTTGCAAAGTAAGAGACCAAATAAGGTTACGCAAAACACAAGAAGCCCGATTTTTGGCTGCTACCCGTCGTTTTGCCTCAATGAAACAAGTAAGAATTTCAGGTTGAACCATTTCCTCGAAGACTTCAATAATATATATAAATCCAAATTATATTAACTCATTTTTCCAGTCGGGCAAATTAGGCAAAAATGCGGGAAAAATTCGGAAACATGCAGGAATTTTCAAATTAAGATTGTGTGGCCACCCTGCGATTAATTTACCACTTCACGTTTTTGAGACTAAAAATCACAAACAAAACAAAATAAACAACGCTCAAATTGCTTACCAATGATGCAAACGATATTTGAAAATTTCACACCTGAAGTTCTAATAGTATTTGAGGTTTGTGCTCAGAACACTTCCAAGTGATAGGGATTTGATTCCGTATGTCCTTAAAGTAACATTGTTTGTTTGCAATATTTTTGCGAATGTTAACATGCTTCTTCGAAATAGTTCCAGCACGTCAAAAATATGAAAACAAAATCGCATCGATTGATAAACAATTTGAGCGTTGTTTGTTTCGTTTTGTTTGTGTTGTTTTCTCTCAAAAACGTCAAGTGATAACTAACCTAACCTATAGTTCAAATGGAGAAAGGACTGCCGTTACACCTTAAAGTCGTCAAAAAATACTGTTGATAACTTGATTTTCTTGACAATTTATGGAAGAAGTTTTGAACGGAATAGAATCGGGAGAGTTCCGGTAAGGGGAGGAAGTCAACCTTTCTATGTGCAACAGTAGTTGGTACATTTTATACGTTGGTGTCAGCAATTAGCGGAGTAGATGTACCACACTTATGTTAGGGTCTGTTAACCGTGCCGATAACCGTCTAAAGTAAGACAATGACGTGTATGCAGAGGAAATTCTTTTAATTATGAATATTTTTATATTTACGCAACGCTCTTATTTTCCATGAACATTTTCGAATGATACAAATTTAGATGTGAGGAACGTAGTGCCGTTAAAAACTTCAAATTTCACTTTCATTTCAATTACAGATTTCGAATATTTAACTCTTATAAACATAAACCGAAATCAAAACTTTTTCTATCATTTTCTATCTATATTTGGCTAAACCGAAAAAAGGGTTCCGAATCTTTGAAAATATGGAACAATAACAAACGTTACAAATGCCTAAAAATAAATCAATAGACTAAGAAGACAAAATACGTCGAAATCTAATGGACCACCAATTTTCAGATCCTGGAGAAAATATTCAAAAACCTCCGCTACAGCGACCTGAAGCAAGCCTCGGCGGTTTGCCACCTTTGGTACGATGTCTACCAACGGTCGTCGTTCATGTCCAAAATGGTAGTCCACTTCAAGAAGGAGCTCACACCGGACACGATCGAGCTGTTCCTCAGAAGTGAATGTCTCTATCAAAATATCTGCTTCACGTCCATTCCGTTCTACGACGTTGCCAAGTCGAAACGCAACCTCTGCCGAAAGGATGTCATCTACGAAGATGGCAGGTTTATCGATCAACTCCGTGGATTACTGTCGAAGTTCGCCGACACTTTGCAGATGATATCGTTCTGTAAATGTCACCTGGAACGTAACAGACTGTTCGAATTCCTTCGCTCATTACCTGACCTTAAGAGTCTGGAAGTGGAAGAGTGCATCTTTGCTGGAGATGATACAGATCAGGTACTTCAGTTGCCAAAGTTGAAAAAAATTAACTTCAAATACCCAGAGGATGAAATTCAGCGATTTGAGTCGGGTCACATCTACGGCAATCTGGCAAATAATCAGTGCTGTTTGACCAAACTGAAAGTTCAACTGTTTGTCAATGAAATGTTTGGAGACCCCGATAGCGATTTATGGGATCAAGTGAAAGCAGTAGCTCGAATGGTTAAGCACCACAAGAAAAGTATAAAGTCTTTCAAAGTGGACAGTTTTAATGATCCTGCTCTAAAAAGCTTCTGTTTGAAGATGACGAACTTCAACTAGAGAAAGTAGTTTTCGGAGAACTCACACTACGAAAAAGACGATCAAGTGTTCTACTCATTTGTGGAGAAGCAGCGGAAAATAAAGAAACTGGAAATTACCATCGAATCCAACCTGGACGCCTGTAACGATCAGTACCTGAAAGCCATTTGTGACCATTTGCAACTGTTAGAGCAATTTTACTATGACATGTCACGAAACTCCGATAGTGGGTTGGAGAATCTTCAGAAACTGCGCAAATTGAAAAACCTAGTCTTGACGAAAAACCGCAACACGATAGCTTTGACGGAGCACTGTTTCAATCAGATCTATATGCCAAATCTTAAGTCCTTGGGCATATACTACAAGGAGCTTCAGTTACCAGCCGTTCGACAGATACCGATAAGCTTCCCGAACCTGAAGGCACTCAATCTCAGCGAGTGTGGTAAAGCAGTCATGGATGAAACGGTTGAGCTCATCTTCCTATCGTTACCGGAACTTGAAAGCCTTGATCTCAGCAAATGTAAACAAGTTACCGAAAGGGCTTTCCTTGGAACGACTCGAATTAGTAATTTAAAGAAACTTAAAGATCTTGTGCTGGAGAAGTGCGATGGAGTGACGGACTTATCGTTGGCAGCGTTTGATAACCCAGCACTGAAAAGCATCAGTTTGGCTATGTGTACACGGATTTCCAATGTTGGTTGGGAAGCATTGTGTAGGCAGTGCCCAAATGTCAGTTGGTTGAATGCTTCACACTGCAGAAACTTCGATGACAAATCCGCTTGGATTGTAGCTACCATGCTCCGCGATTTGGAAATCCTTAACCTGTTCAAGAACTGCTCCCTGACGAACGAAGCAATTTACAGTATCGTGGAAAATTGTCAATATCTTGAGGTATGTTGTAGTAGATTTGAACTTTGGATTGCTGATTGATATCTAATTTTTCTATAGGATCTCTGCCTTTCCAAATGTCGAGGTGTCAAAATGAAGAAAGCCGAATATTTTGATGACAAAATGAATCGTATTAATCGAGATTGCTTGAAAAATCGTGATGTGAAAAGTTGTCATAAATCGTTAGTAAAAAAATAATGGTGAACATCTGCTTTTGATAATTTGCTCGTTTTAGAAATGGAAAGAACGCCACTGAGGGGAATACATGTACAAGCCATTCGGTTGATGATTATAAACCCGTGAAGGTAGAGATTTGCGGGTTATTTTTTCAAACACGATTGAACTGCTTCAGGGAGTTAGTCACTCTTCCACGCTGTGTCTGTGTTTCAGTGTATCAGAAGGTGTTCCGGGGTGTTGAAAGGTGTTTCTGTTTTTCAACATATCTGGCAATACCACAATTCTAGATTTATGCTATTTGGCAATCATGGATTTTTTAACGTTTAATGCACGCACACTAACGCTTCATCTGAATCACATCAGTGCAAGCAAGAGAGAAACAAAACAGTGAGAAAACAAACAATCGTGTAAGTAGTGCCAGAAATGAATTTATCTCTCAAGAGGTGGAGAGTGTGTTTGAAGTGTGTCGGAATGTGTTTTTCAGGGTGTTACCACATTTTGGCCGAGTGACTTGCCCCCTGGATTGCTTCAGATTTAGCATATTTTCACATGTCCGTATCGCTTAGCATTATATGTTCGATTAAAATCATACTTCACGCTAAAATGTCTGCTTCGTCTCATCCAGTACAATGTGTTAAAAACCATGCTTTCAAACGCTGTGTTGATGCGCCCTTGCGTTTATAATATCTGACACGAGTGTAGCTTATTTAGAGTAGTGTCGCGTTTCACCAAGAACTGAAATCTTAAATTTCACAAATGCAACATAACCTCAAAATGATCTGCAAACGTGCGTCTGGTGTTGATATGTTGACAAATCAGTAAATATTTACAATATAAGGGTAATTTTCAGTTTTTGGATTAAGAACTTGCAGAACTCAAACAGGAACGGCAATGACTCGCGTTTTGACTTGATATGTGACAAAAGGATGTAGAGAGAACGGGAATGCTCTTCTAG
>JASCZW010006689.1:0-85680 GCA_034211315.2 Aedes japonicus
CTAATAATTTATATCTCCAGCATTCACTCCAGGTAATCGTTACACAAAAAAATCAAATACCTCTTTGGGATATTATCGTATCAGCAGAAAACAAACATGCCCACTTCCGCTGATCATTCAATTCCCGTATTTGCTTCAATCCAGTGTGGACAAAGTAGCACCCATTTTCATCGCATTAATAAATATCTACTATCATACAATTTACCCCCCACCTTGTAGACAATTCCTGCACCCTCCGACCAACAACGGTCACTCCCCTCAAGCCAAATCTGTTTGTCCGCCACATGCTCCGTAGTGTTTAAGTGTACCGAGGCATTGTTTGATTAAAATTATGAAACTTTTTGCCAATCCTTCCCCAGGTCCAAGTGAGAATCCAGCTTAACTTCCAAGTCGGAAGAAAGAATTCCCCCACCGTTGCACATCTTTACGTGTCACCCAAATTGAATAAGTCACGCTGGCCGGGAAATTGACTTGGCTTCTGATTCGGATCGGATTAGAAACGTACGCGAGAGGAGGGGGTCGAAAAATCGATAAACACTGTTGGTCACAGGCAAAGGAAAATCGATTTAACTGAGATTTTCTCAGAATGTACTGGTGCTGAAAATTGTTATTCAGCCGGTGAGGCCCTAATGAATGAGTAAACAGTTTGCTGCTTTTCCCTCGGTCGCAGTGCTGGACATCTGTTGAAACAAATGGCATTCCTGGGTGAAATTGACTTGCCATTGTTTCCCTCCTAACCAAATCAAATCAATCATATATCGAAGAGAGGCTCATTGGCGAGAGTACTGTGTGCCGAGTATGTCACAAGTGAGACGGCAAAAAAGCAATTACTGTAATCCGCTTATCGACCAGAAATTGTTTCAGAGTCCTATGCATAAGAAATAGCGTTCCCGGGTTTGAATCATGACAACAGAAGTGGCTAGGAAAATCATGCAAGAATTGAATATTCATTGCCTCAATCGAATGGAAACCGATTAGGCACAACTTCCAAGAGCATGCCGGTGATAATGAATGTCAAACTATTTTGAAGTGCCTCCAAAAGCAACATCAGCTCGAAGACCGTCAATGTTTCGCCTCAGTGAGCGCAGACAAATAAGCATTTTCCCGAAAACCCTATGCTTCAGACAAATTAATCAAACATCTCCACTTTCGATGTCAAGGGTATCGCAACGGAACAACGAAACCAGACCAGTGCCAGACAAAAACATTCGCCAACCGTCCCCACTTTCAAAGTGACCAAATCACCAACGACGAGTCATCGCTATGTTTCGACGGCATTCGGATGGGCTTTACAGGTCTAGTCCGTCCTCGGATTCACGACGACAATTAGCAAACATAGAGCACGACTTTGGAATAACATGCATACCACATGCCATTGTGGGTGCAAAGTGCATTCGGATGGCAGCAAGCGAGACGACGAGAAAAATCTTTGCCTTGACAATGAACTCACAACTTTTGTTTTCCACCGCAGCTTGCCATGAGCGCATTCATTGAACGGTGTTTCAAATCTGGACTCGAAATGAAAGGCCTCCTTCGGTTCATGAATCATTGAGTGCAAAAGCTCCTGATTCCTTTTTGCTGGGAAGTTTCGCTATTTTGAATCGTATTTTGATCCACCAAAACGGTTCTCGGAAATTTGCTGGATCCATTGGGAGCCTATTGTGGGCAATTCGGCTGAATTCGACCCGAAACGAGACGGACAGATAGACAACCAACCAACGCCCGCAGAACGAAAACTTATTTTGCAGCGCACAGAGAACATGTTTATAAATGCATAAATTTTCAATTTGGTCGCTGCAGTTCTGTAGTGTGGCATATTCCGAAGCACTTTGCGGGGTCTGGTTGGTGTTTTTTTCTGTAGTAGTGAAACTGACCGCCTCTGGCCTCTGTGGAAGTAGTGTACAGCAACCAGGGTGAGTAGTTCCAGCGCATTCAGCAGCGGCGTTGTGTCGAGAATTTATAAATACTATCGTAGTTATTGCAACTGCATCTCCGCTCCGACGTTTAGAGGCACTGTTGATGATGATGATGGCGATGATGGCGATGATAATAGAGGGGTGGTGGTGATGATCCGCGTGACTATGTGAGAAACTGATGAGTAGGAATTGATCCGTTGGAGGCAAGAGAGGTCAACTATCTCACAATTTGCAGCTTGACCCCGTCGTGCCACTTGACCGATGGACCCCGCCACAGAAAAGGGTCATACAATATGTCCGAGGACCGCCATTTGAAACGGAACGGGTAGGTCTTTAGTACACGGAATCATTGGAACAGTTGATCACTGTCTGGTTCGTTTGGATTGGAGTTTATTGGCGGAATGGGCCTCTGAAGGGTGGACATGCACGAAGCCATTCGTTTCTAGCCTAATGAGAGTAAAATGCAGTGATTTCGTCGAACAGTGGATATTGGATGCGATTGAAATGGAAATTAGTACCAGACTCCGTGATTGGAAGTTATTGCAATCAGTGGAAATGAGTAGGGTAATAGTTTTCCGGAAATCCCTTTAGTTATTCTATTTTGTTAACAATTGAATAATGAAGTGAAATAATTTATCATTAATTTTTTGTTTTTGCTAGAAAGTTTTTAAGAGGAAGTATTGATAGTTCCGTTAGCGCACGGCAGGCTGTAAAAATTGAATAGAAGTAGTGTTTTAAATTGAGCGCAGGGCATTGTGAGGTAGTACTTCGAAACAAGCACACAATCTTTTGCTAAGCATCCCCATGCGGAGTAGGTCAAGGCAGGAACGAATCCACCACCTTGACTGGCAAAAGAATGTGCGCTTGATCGTGCTCATATACTACCGAAAGCTTAAATGGTTCTAACGAACTGTCTATTCACACTCCCAGATCCCCTACATGGGAGAGAAACTATCTCCCGCTCATTTGGGTTTATTTTTGGCATACGACGACTTCTGCTTTACCTAACAAAAGAGAAAAAACAGAGTGTGCCATGGCCACGAGCAGACGTGTTTTTTCCTGTCATTATTTTTGCTCGTTCCAACAAATTTAAAAATTAATTTTCATTTATTAATATAACTTCAATACAGAAAATATCGACAAGAAAATAAAGTAGGTGTGCGAGAAAAATGTGCGAAAAGAAGCAAAGTGTGATTTTAGAGGGTGATTGTCTCCTGGAGTGAGGCGATAATGCGTGAAAAAATATTCTGAAGCAATAGTTTTCGCGACTCTAGAACCGCTGTATGTATGTTGTTGCCGATCAAAACGAATATAGTGATGCTTGTGTTGATCAAGTGGTTGAAGAAAAAAAGAAACAAAACAAAAATGCATGAACAAAACACGAAGAGAGAGAATGTTTCATTTTGTTGCATACCTGTTTCTTCGTTGGATGACTGAAAATTGTAATTCTTCTTGAATGAGAACGAGATCGAGTAAAATTCAGCTAAGTATATTATTTTTAAATGTACATGAACAATCCAGAGAACCTGGTCTGTACAGTATTGAAGGGTCGAATGTATTAATACGGTTCAGGCGCTTTTAATTTTTAGTTTTGCTTTGCACGCTTCGTAATTGTCGCATACTCGAAACACCATCGCATTGACGTCGTAAAGGATGTTTGAATCTTCATTTGTGTTCAGCAAGTGTTGCCTTTGCAACATTTCAGATACATACAGTGACGGACAATACAATAAGACCAGGGCCCGATTTTCGTACAGAGTGGTCATGTTTGGGGGCTTGTCTTTCGAAAATGAAACTCAAAAGGAAATCAACTATCAACATTCTTTGTAACCTGTAAACATTGTAGTCGACTTTTAATTGCAATATTCAACAGTTGGTGAATTGTTTGGATGCTTTTAACTTTCAGTCGGCGCTCACTAATCTAAATCCAAACAGAAGCAGTGATGTGGGCGACTGAGGTGTGTGTGAGTGTGTTTTTTGAGGGGGGGGGGGGGGGGAGGGAGAGAGCATATGACTTTGGGTCGGCGCGTTCTTCTTTCTTTTCAGAGAGCTAGTAATGGCGCTCTAACCAAAACCTGTAAGAAGCTAGGACTATAGTTAATGCTAAAGTCCCAACAGTTTGAAGAGAAATGGAGCATCACTTAACCTTCTTAGACACGATGCTCCCAACGACCATTTTTCAATACATTTTTGTTCTATACACCAAACAGGACATTCTGTTCAACTATTCTCTCCGACTATTAATTTCCTTTTTCTTTTGATATCTACTGAAGGCTACGTGGGTTCCCCGTGTCTTCTTAAGGTAGATACCAAATCCTCCTTATCACCAACGGTTGCATGGACGTGGCCAGGTGAGCGATCGAGGAGTTTTTTCGTGGTGATTGTTGCGTGAAGAAACGTATCAGAAACTGGTTTCGTTTCATGGTGGCATGCAATTTCTTCAACGATTTATTCCTCATCGTAGCTCCATCCACGAGGTGTGCAAACGTCAATGCTAATGCTAACGACTTCTGCTTGACCTAACAAAAGATTGTGTGCTTGTTTCGAAATACTTCCTCACAATGACCTCCGCTCAATTTAAAAAAACTACGTCTATTCAATTTTCACAGCCTGCCGTGCGCTAACGGAACTATCCATACTTTCTCTTAACAACATTGTTCTAGCAAAAAAAAAGTGCTGTCTACTCTTAGAGCCTCATGGTGATGAGACATTATTTCGTTCTCAAACAACATCATCATAGACCGATACTCCGCGTATGGGAGAAAACAAAAAAAAAACCTATATCAGTGAACCATTGAATAACGAATTTCACTCAACTCATGACTGAACTAAAAGTTAATGGGTTGTACTGCAATATTTCATATTATTTATATGCGGTTTTCGGTAAAGTTGGACATTCAACTGCAGACCTAACTCATTAGGTGGCGTTTTTTCATGCTCTAAAATTCCATTGTTGTCCGCTTTTTTTTGATAGTTTTCGAGAGTGTTGAGTAGTTTCTAAAATTTAATATTACTGTTTATCAAAAGTATCGATAGGATATACATTTTCAGTCACCAACAAATCTTTTACGAATCATGAAGCACGATTTACTTAAAATTTGGACACATTGCTTATTTTTGACAGCGCTCTAGTGGTCGGTTCTAGAATATTTTGACAGTATTATGAGTTATTTGGAAAGCTGTCTTCTTTCAGTGATAAAAGATTTCAAACTATTCTTAAAGATTTAAACAAGTTGTAATAAAAAATGTACTTGAAATAAATGCAAAAGACAAAAATGATCATCAAAAATTCATTTTAAATCGGATATTTTTGAAACTCTCAGGAAATAAATAAACACATATTAGCTTTGTTTTTGCAAAGTTGATCAATTCAATCTCTTCTCTAAAGCAAAATGCCCGCATCGCGCTATGTTTCAAATCCTGTACACCACTTGCGCCATCTTTCTTACACACTTTCATCCAATCTTTCTTCAAATCCTAGTCGTTTTTGAAGACCTTCTCTGTCTTCCGGAGTTTGCCCTTCATAATCACCCAGAATTTGATACGCTTCTGGAGGTATTCTTCTTATTATATTTGGACGTTGATGATGCCAGTCGTTTCGTTGCCGCATCCATAGATCGCCTGCACACCAAGTCCTTCTTGGCAAATTTGTCAACCTTCTAGTTCCGGAACTTTTCTGGAACATCCAGGCGGGACTTGCCGATGAAAAACTCCAGGCCAGGGATCTGCTTGGTGTCCGCTTTAATGTGCGTCTCGTCGTCCTTTACGATGCATTTCGGTTGCACCAAACACTTTTGGTTTAGCTCCTTGCCGCGAGATTTGGCCACCGTATTCTATAATTGTTATAAAGGGTGTACGGAATCGAATTGCGACACGCACAAGTATTTGGCAAAATTCGCCCGTTCAACCAATCATCTTCAAAAATTCCGAGAGTAAAACAAAACATGTTATGAATGTTTTCTCATGTTTATTTTATTCATTTTCAGTTCCATACCCAAATGCCAAAACCTTCTTCACACTACTCATAAGGTCCTGTACAATATTTGAACCAATTTTTTTTGCGCGGCAATCCATTTTTTCTTCATATCTTCCTTCGATTTCACTTCCTTAGGATGCTTCAAAAGTGCCTGGTCCATGATGGACCAGTACTTTTCAATTGGCCACAGCTCCGGTGCGTTCGGGAGGTTGAGATGCTTCGGAACGAAATTGACTACCTTAGCCTTGTACCACTCCAAAACCTCTTTCGAGTAATGGCACGAGGCTAAATCCGGCCAGATAATCGTAGGACCATTGTGTGACCTCAGAAGAGGAAGTAGTCGCTTTTGGAGGCATTCCTCTAGGTACACCTGCCCATTGGCCGTTCCAGTTGTCACGAATAGGGTGCTCCGTTTTCCACACGAGCAAATCGCTTGCCAAATCATATATATTTTTGGCAAACTTTGACATCTTCTACTTTCTAACGTCCTCAGGGACATCGAATTTATAATGAGCAGTGAAAAACTGAAGCCCCGGAAGCCTGCATTTACATACCTCTCATCATCCATAACGAGGCAATTTCTTCAACATCTGGGTGTAGAGCTTCCGTGCACGTGTTTTACCTACCGTATCATCGCGATAAGGCGCCTTTTGGACTTTGTACGTGTGTAGTCCTTCACGTTTCGTTCGTCCTTCCGAACTGTTGAGATTCCTCTTGTAAGCTGGAACAACCCGATTGTGATCCTTAAACACTATACGGGGATCTATTTTTGCCACTTTTTTCTTTCCGATCGATAGTCAAACGTTCGTGAACCGATTTAAAACACAAAAAGTCGTAGAATGTACCATTCCCAGCTTCCTGCTGATGGCACGATGAGAAAGATCTGGATTTTCGAGGTCCGTGCCCAAAATTTCTTTCGCCGCTGTCGTTCTTCCGACTTCATCTTCGCAACGATGGCACATCTGCTAGTAAAACTTACACAGCGTAAACAAATACACATTGAACTAATTCCATCAAAATATCAATAGAAAATACCCGACGGGTAGAAAGTTACAGCCATTTAAAAGTGGTGCAATTTGATTCCGTACAACCTTTATTTTGTATTCTTCAGACGTGGAATAACGATTATGATGATGTTGAAGGAAATATTCTCTCATCACCATGAAGGCCCCAAGAGTGGAGAGTAATTCGGCTAGAACGAAAAATACGAAGAAAACCTGCGGATAGTTTTGTTAGTGTACAGCAGGCTCTGAAAAATTGAATAGATGTATTTGGAAACTGAGCGAAGGGAATGTGATATAGTTCTCGAACCGAACACACATTCCTTAGCCTTATATCCTGAATGTGGGTTTTGTATGGTGATGAGAGAATATTTCCTTCAACATCATCATAATTGGAGTAACGTATGGAGAATACAAATCATAACAATTATATACGGTGGCCAAATCTTGTGCCAGGGAGCTGTACCAAGAGTGGTTAGTGTAACCGAAATGCATCGAAAGGACGACGAGACGTACATTAAAGTGGACAGAGCAGGAAGCGAAAACGAACCAACGCAACTAATATTTTATTTGTTATGTTTTTATTCACGACACTTTACACGTAAGTGCATTCGTGTCGGTAATTTGTAATTTTTCCATCATCTTCTCCGTATCTCCGCTTCTTTTATTCCATCTCTCTGCTTCCACCTCTCGTATTCCGCTATTTATTTTTCTGCTACTTTTCTTCCACTTTTTTTCTTCTTCTGCTTCTTTTCTTCCGTCTATTTTATTCCACTTGCATTGTTCTGCTCCTCTTCTCCCGTTCTGCTCTTCCGGTTAGCTCCTTCCGGTTAACTTCTTCCGTTTCATTTCTTTCGCTAATCTGCTTTCGTTTCTCATCTACCGCTTCTCTTATTCTGTTTCTCTTCTTTCGTTTTTCTTCTGTTATTTCAATTCATTCGTTTGTTTTCTAACTAGAAATAAGAAAAAAATCAGTATTTTCCATTTAATTCCAACTACCTTCATGCTTATCTCGACAGATACGCATATTTCGTCTACAATGTGCAGGCTTCATTAGTGTCATGTCATGAGAATGATTTCAATACCTTTCTGTAATTAGATTAAAGAGCGTAATTTGTTTTCTCTTCAAGAGAATTGCTCTCTGGACTCCCTAGAAATAGGTGGCATGTTTCTTTTCGCTGGGGAGCTGTCTGTTCAATCGAAGATGGCGTCGAAACAGCAAGCACTCTGCGAGCGTGTTGTACGGTTTTACGAAACGCATGGTCATCGTGGAAAAAAGTTTACGGTAGTTTACCGGATCCTGGCATCCTAGAGAGTGGAGCGGAAGGCCGGTAGCGGCCGTAAGGCGAAGATAATGACGAACAAGAAAAAGGAAGCGTTGAAAAGGCTGTTCGACAACAGGGACGGAACGAGTTTGCGTGACGTTGGCTGAAAATATCACTGCTCCCATACCTTGATTCACCGAACCCGCAAGAAGGAGGACATCATATGGCGGAAGAAGACTCGGTTCCCCGAGTACACGGACGAGCAGATAGCGACCGTGAAATCGCAGTGCCAGTGGATGACGAGGAACTACCGCGGGACGTCGTTCGTGCTGGACGATGAAAGTTACTTTCAGCTCTCGAAGACCTACATTCCAGGAAATTACAGCTACTATCCAGCAAAAATTCGGCCACACCCCCCGAAGAAAAGTAGTGCCCTAGTGTACAAAAATAATTGACGGGCCAAGGATACGAAGCAGTTGACCACGAGGACCCGTTAGGTGGTATCATATTTTACGGACGACATTTTCTCAGCAGTTTCAGGATATAAGTTCTCTTGTTGAATACAACATGTTTCTCAGAGCGGGTGACTTTGGTACCAAGGAAAAAAAATTGATGTTTCCGAGGGACGTCACAATTAAATGTCAGTTCAGCTGCAGGTATACAGAATCTTGAAGGTCACCATTCAAGCACGCTGTCCTGACATCTGCACGTTTGATGAGAAGATTCTTCTAGCTAGCAACAGAGAATAGTGTCCGGAACGTTATTTGTTTCGCCACAGGAGCAAAAACTTCGTCATAGTCGACTGCATATTTCTGCGTGAAACCTTGCACAACAACCCTAGTAGCACACTTGTTGCCATTTGTTTGAGATAACATAATTATGACTTGCTAAGTCATAATCAAGTTACTACAACTTATTTTGATCGTTGTGGGCTACTTGGGAAACCTGACCTTCCCAAGTAACATTTCAAGTTTTATGAATTCCTACAAGGGAATTCCCTTCGTAAACCTGGTTGATTGTCGGGGTGCATCTACAGCTTGTTCTATGTACTAACTCCCTCTGTGCCACAGCGCCACCGGGCGATTCCGCTTCATCAGCAGACTGCCATCCAAATGGTTTTCGAAATTGTTGACATCTTCGATAGCTGCATCAAGCTGCCTCAGTTCCTCCGCTGCATTTGTTTCGCTACCGTGATTCGGACTTTGAGAATGCTCAAAATCTAGATCTACAGTGTCACTTGGATATCGTAGAGATAATAGGGAAATGGCCAAAATTGCAAATGAAATTATGCAATTATGAAATGATTTAAAGAAAACCGCTTCTAGATAATGAAAAACGAATATTCTTCAAAAAAAGGTTATTATTGTTATGAAGGTTTTTCTGTTTATAAACACGCGCAGAACCATCGCTTATTCTTCCGGTCTTTTTCTAATCTCTCCACCGATTGCTTGTCGATGTGGCAAATTTGGAAGACGCCTGCAGTGAGTTTTCTCAAATTATAATAATCCGTCCAACATTTCACAAAACATTACGATTGATAGAGCGGTTGGAGATAATGAAATCATTTTGCATAACAGCAAGTCTCTCCCGGTTGGTGTTAAACCGATGAGAAAGGACATCAATTGAAACATAAAGTTGCCAGAAGGCACGAAATGCATCATTTTACGAAATCCCTCAATTGCAATTTTTAATGGATTAGCAAAGATAGTTCTTTAGAAACTTCAATTTGATTGATACAGATATTAGTTACAGTAGTGCAATAGATTGTAGGATACAGTAGTGAAAATTGAAAGTTACGAAAAAAAGGGTTTGGTTCGAGCATCGGCTGTGAAAGGTTGTGATGATGATATATTTAGCACTATTTTTCTATCGGGCATGGCGCGTTTCGTATTGCTTCGGTTTTCCATAATTCGGTGATACGAGTGATCGAGTGAGCACAGAAATTAAACAACAAAGCGTCTCTCAAGCGTTTATAAAATTAACTTTGTTTTCCTAACGCACCACCAGTGTGTGAGTGACTCGTATAAAGGGTGATACGGTCAAAATTTGGTCAAGGGAAAACGCGTGTAAATCGGTGAAATCGTATATTTAAAAATCAAATTAAATTTCTTTTTCAAGTTCAATTAGTATAAAATTCAGGAAAATATTCAGTTAGGCTTCCACTTTTCCAAATCCGAATTGCCGGGCCTTACGCTTGACCCCTGCCATCAGATTTTGTACAGCCACCTTGTCCACCTTCTTCGCCGCAGAAAGCCAGTTTGCCTTGAACTGCTGCTCGTCCTTAGCAGTTTTTTTGGTCTTCTTTAGGTTCCGCTTGACAATAGCCCAGTATTTCTCAATTGGGCGGAGCTCTGGCGTGTTGGGAGGGTTCTTGTCCTTGGGAACCACCTGCACGTTGTTGGCGGCGTACCACTCCATGGCCTTTTTACCGTAATGGCAAGATGCCAAATCCGGCCAAAACAGTACGGAACAACCGTGTTTCTTCAGGAAAGGCAGCAGACGCTTATTCAAACACTCTTTAACGTAAATTTCTTGGTTGACAGTCCCGGAAGCTATGAAAATGCTGCTTTTCAAGCCACAGGTACAGATGGCTTGCCAAACCAGATATTTCTTTGCGAACTTTGACAGTTTCGTGTGCTTGAAAATATCTGCTACCTTGCCCCTTCCTTTTGCCGTATAAAACTCCTGTCCCGGAAGCTGCTTGTAGTCGGCTTTGACGTAGGTTTCGTCGTCCATTACCACGCAGTCAAACTTCGTCAGCATCGTCGTGTACAGCCTCCGGGATCGCGCTTTGGCCGTCGTATTTTGTTTATCATCGCGATTTGGAGTCACTACCTTCTTTGTAAGTCGATAGTCCGGCTCGTTTTTTGGCTCGGATGCACGGTTGTAGACGATACACCCAGCTTATTTGCGGCATCTCGGAGAGATAGGTTAGGGTTTCGCTTGAAACTACCGGCAACTCTCTTTGTCGTCTCAGCGGCTTCCGGTTTTCGATTTCCCGATCCAGACTTTCTGGCTGTCGACAAACGTTCCCAAACACTTTAATTACATTTGTAACGGTTGATTTGGCAACTTTTAGCGGTTTTGCCAACTTTGCGTGCGAGTAGCTCGGATTTTCGCGATGCGCGAGCAAAATTTTGATACGCTGCTCTTCTTGCTTGGACGGCATTTTGACAACTGAAGAGTGAATTCCAAAATCAAAATAAGAGCAACATTCTACACACACACACCTTCAAAATGAGGGGTGTTCAGGTTTTTTAAATGCAAAATTGAAAGAAATACGTCAAGTTGATATTGACCAAATTTTGACCGTATCGCCCTTTAGCATCGTTATTATTGGTTTGACTCGATTCAAATCTGATTTCCAGTATTATAAAAAATCGCCTTGTTTTTTCAATTGTTATAAATCATGTCAAATCAGAAATCGGTACAAATATTTAAATATTTTACTATACAAAGCTTGAATTAAGCTTATCGTTTACCAAAACGAACCCTGTTTCCACCCAATTATGTTATCCAACATCCCAGTGATTTATCTTGGAAGTGCAGAGGTGGTCTTGGCCTCCAATAAAACGGCCAAATGAACGTCAACACATTCCTACCCTTTTCTTATTTGACCTGCATTCAGGCCAGGCCATCGCCGGTATTGCCTTAGTTTGGGATAACCAGTTTTACACATATCAGTTTTACACATACACTTGCTACAATAGATGGTAGTATCTCATCATCATCATCATCATCACCAGTTTTACACATATCGGGGCGACCCCGGCGAATTGGTTAACATCCATACCTATAACGCTAAAGTCACGAGTTCAAATCTCACCCCCGGACAAGTTACGAAAATAATCAAAAAGGTATTTGAGTGACTACGACGGGAGATGAACCAGCCCAGGGCTGAAAATCTCGATAAATAAGGAAAAAAAAAAAGTTTTACACATAGAGCATTTATGCATCATCTGTTAATCCTCTGTGTGTTAACAGCTGATCTGGCAGTAACGGAGTAACAACCTTGGGCGGTTAATCATGCTCATTATCCTGCTCATGCTCATAAAAACGGATAAATTCATTGAACAGGATAAGACAACTGTTTTCTTGCTTTCTCACACGTCGAATCAAGCTGTAAGATATGATCAACATATATTCTCAATAACACTAAACTACAGTACCGTAAAACTGGGTAACATCAGCAGGGTAACATTGATCGGCTTGGCCAATATCATGAATAGTTGAAATAAATATTTTTCGTTGATACTCTTTCTAACTATCAACTATGTTTCTTAAACTAGTATTATTCGGGTTCTGGAAGCTATAGCATTGGTTTGAATATTCAGTTTTTTAGTTAACCAAGAACTGAAAATTTAGTTGAGCATAGCTTCTTCATCTTTCAACTAGCGGGGGAAAAAGCAATCAATACTTATCCCATCTTTCAACAAGACAACATTACAGGTTAAGATATATTTCCCTAGTAGCACACTTGTTTCAACCCGGTAAAGGTGACTGCTCTGTTACTCAATTAAGTCTCAATCGAGCTGTTGAAACCATTTTTGACGGTTGTGTGCTTGGGTTTTTTACATACTTTAGGCTAGATAGGATGGGTTTTTGTTTAAAGAGCAGAGATTGTAATAAAATTGTTAGTCGTTACTATTTAAACATAATTCTCATGGATGCCTACGCTTTTCTACGCTTTTTTGTAACAATTTGTTACGAAATCGAGGCAACTTCGCGTAATTTGGCTTTTTCATTTAGGCAAAGGAGCAATCTGACAAACATCCCAAGCAACAAAAAACCGTCATATTTGGTTACAGTGACTTGATTGTGACTTAATTGAGCATTGGAGTAACATCAACTGTATTACAACAAGTTACCTTGGAACCGGCTAGAGATAAGAAATAAATAATAAAAAAATTATATTTGTTTCAATTTTTTCAAAGTCTACAAATAAAATCAAAACTTAGGGGGGGGAGGGGGGTGGGCTACGCATGTGTTCGGGCTCTCTCTTAATATCCATTTTGTTTTATGCCATTATAGTGATTTTTAATCAAGAAGAGAACTGGACTGATTTCACACACAAAAATGGCATTTTCACGTGCCAAATGCACACCAGGGGCTCATTTGAACGGAGACTTGACAAGCACATCACCAGTGAGTGAGTTAGTTCATTGCTTTAGTCGGTTGTTCAGTCTTTGCATGTCCAATGAGTCACCATTCCCTATCACACTGTAACACCCTGAAACGAACTCGACGTAGGCGCGTAAATTAACCCATAAAAAAGTCGAAACAATTCCCATCAAAGAGATCGATCGCCATTACCATCGAACTGGAAACGATTGGGAGGCTTTATCATTTTCACTTTCCATATCAAAGCAAACGAAGCAGCAGCAGCATCCTCATCCGCCCTTCCGAAGGAGGCTGGCGGGAGGGAAGCGAAACGAAGAAGCTATCAGATCCTTTCCGTGGCATTTACAATCAAAAGCCGATCAAAATAATCATGCAAAATTTCCTGGCTGATATTTCTGTCGATGATTTTCTTTTTTCTCGCAGCCCTCCCCATTTGCCTCCCGAAGAACCTTTTTAGCACCACCACCGGTCGGTACTCGTTTTGATCCATTTTTTTTTCGCCTCACCCGCTGGCAGCATCTCGTATAAGAAAGCGATAAAAAAGCTCACCGAACGTGTTTATTTTATTTCTTTGCCATTCGCTTCAACGCCTTTCTTCGAAATGGTTAACGGGCGAACTCGCGATTCACTGGGTTCGACGGCTGTCTGAATGCAGGGGGAGGGGGACAATGTATTGTCTTCGATCAATTTTCCTTTTGTTCGGTGGCAATTTATCCACCGCCCCATTCTCGAGGAAACCCGGCATCAGGAAGAGGGCGGCAACAGAGAAGGTGACACATTTACAGCGAAGCCATAAAACAGAAACGAAATCATAAAAAGGAATAAAGCAGATCTACTCCAACTCCGTCACAGCAGCCAACGTGCTTGGAAAGGAAATCGGATACCTTTCACCGCACCCCCTCCCCCTCCCCACGGATCAGATGAACAGAAGATACCGGTTAACGTATTTTCAGGCATTTTTATTTTCGCGAAAAACCTCTCTTCCATCGCCAGGCTCGTCGAAAGGTACTGCATAGAAAACAAATTTGAAGGCCGCCGTGAAAAATTGGGAAAACCACCAGGATGGCAGGGATCAAAACAACCTAAAATAAAGCGATGAGCAATAATTTTTGACAATGATCATAAATTTTGCATTTCCAACCGCGAGAGCCGAGCAAATCTTCTGCCATGCCCAAGCGTTGATGATGGGTGCAAATTTTTGCAAAACGATGATGGCTTGGGGCGGGTGGGGCAGCCGGGAAAGAAACAACCGAAAAGGATCTACAAATGCGCGCCTCCCGCTAACTCAACGTAATAATTCATGTTGTGGCACTTCATTAGGATGATAACGGCCGATGCTTATGATGCGGGTTTTTCATTTTTCTTCGGCTTCGGAAATTGATGGTCCGGAGATTTGCGTAATGATGCGGACTTGGTCGTTTTGGAACTGGTTCCTATTGATTGTTTTCGGTCAGTTTTGGGAAGTCAAGTCAGTCAAGAAGACTAAAAATGAATCCACGATTATAGTACATAAAACTAACACAACTAGACGTTAAGATCAACTGTTCGTACGAACAAAGTCAACAAAGCTCATTATTATCTAAATTATGTTAAATTATGATGTTCCTGGATCAGTGAAAGCCATTCACACCGAAAAATTCGTCAAGACGGTAATGGTGTGGCTGGCCATATGCGGGTGTGCAAAATTATCTCGTCCATTCACTACTAACCTACGTGAAGGAGTTTCTGCAAAAAAGGTTGCTACCCTTGATCAAACAGCATAACAAGCCTACAATCTTTTGACCTGATCTTGCTACCTGCCATTTCTCTAAATATGCGCTAGAGTGGTACAAAAGGAACACTGCCGTATTTGTACCAAAGGAGATGAATCCACCGAACTGCCCAGAGCTTTGGGCTATCGAAACTTTCTGGGCTTTAGCGAGGGCGAAGCTGAGAAAACACATTAAACCAGCGGATAGTGTTGACAAATTTAAGAAAGATTGGCCAAAAGTGGTGAAGAGAAAAAGAAAGTGTAATTATATTTTTCGAAACAGTCTATAGAACATGTCATAATTCTTTAGAATGTTTGTTGGACTTGACGAATATTAATTGAATATGTTTGAATATTCATTGCAACTTTGTATTGCGTAAAAATTGCTGTTGCAACCGCAAATCTTAAGTTCTGAACTTAAAGACAGTTTGGATGACCTCGACCATCCCAAGACTATCTTCTTATGTATTTTTACGTTCGAAAATATTTCAAGTTCTAAGCTCCAGGACAGTTACGATTACCTAAACGATCATAAAGTTATAAAATAATGACTGTTGGCCTTCCAGAAAATTCATTGAATATGTTTGAATACATATCGTTTTTTTATATAGCCCAAACACTGTTAATTAAATGTTGTAACGCGGTGTGTACACCTCTACCAATTTTGTAAAAATGTACATTTGTAAATGCTATATTTGTAGTTCAAAGAAGTGTAAATAGTAGATTATTTGCTTCCAATTAGATTTTCGGTTCGAATTGGATTGTGGTTTTGATTCGTGTTATACGTTGTACATTTGTAGGGTTTATTATAGCATGAGAGGTGGAAGCTTTTAAAGCACGCTAGGGTGAAAGTTTGTTTTTATGGAATGCTTCATATCCGAAAGAAATGAAAATCGAATGAACACCTGAATACAATTCAATGGCTAAGCCGAACAACATTTCTCGCGTCTGATTCGATTTCTTTGATTCCGTGGTTTCTTGGGCAACGGAGGTTTGAATCCCGGCCATTACACTATCGAATCAGCTGGAAAACAAAGTTGAGCAACACCACTATTTATTAATTTCTTGAACCAGCAAATATAGCATTTGAAGAATGCATATTTTCACAAAAATCATAGAGGCACACACCGCGTTACAACACACCAACAGGTTTGGGCTAAAACGATAGCGTATTCAAATCATATTCAATGAATTTTTGAAGGTTAACAGTCATTATTTTATAATTTATGATCGTTTAGGTAATCGTAACTGACCTCGACCATCCCAAGACTATCTTCTTATGTATTTTTACGTTCGAAAATATTTCAAGTTCTAAGCTCCAGGACAGTTACGATTACCTAAACGATCATAAAGTTATAAAATAATGACTGTTGGCCTTCCAGAAAATTCATTGAATATGTTTGAATACATATCGTTTTTTTATATAGCCCAAAAACTGTTAATCTTATGGTGTAACGCGGTGTGTACACCTCTACCAATTTTGTAAAAATGTACATTTGTAAATGCTATATTTGTAGTTCAAAGAAGTGTAAATAGTAGATTATTTGCTTCCAATTAGATTTTCGGTTCGAATTGGATTGTGGTTTTGATTCGTGTTATACGTTGTACATTTGTAGGGTTTATTATAGCATGAGAGGTGGAAGCTTTTTAAAGCACGCTAGGGTGAAAGTTTGTTTTTATGGAAGGCTTCATATCCGAAAGAAATGAAAATCGAATGAACACCTGAATACAATTCAATGGCTAAGCCGAACAACATTTCTCGCGTCTGATTCGATTTCTTTGATTCCGTGGTTTCTTGGGCAACGGAGGTTTGAATCCCGGCCATTACACTATCGAATCAGCTGGAAAACTGGAAAAGCTGGAAGGTAGTTGTAATTTCTATTGTATATTCAGTTTTTAGCGTTCTTGTGTGTAGTATACGCGTTGCAAACACAGGGCTGGTAGCGACTAACGATGTTAAAAATAGTTATTTTAGTGACTACGTTGATGAAAAAAGTGACTAAATAGTGACTTCAATTTGTAAAAAGGAGGACCAAAAAGTGACCAAATTTTTCAAAAGGTTACTAAAAGTGACTATGAAAAATGGATTTGAAAGAAATAATTAATTTGTGTTTGGTGGTTCATCAGCATCCTTGATCCGTTGAGCAACCACACTCATGCTGAGTACGAATAGCGAGCTCGTTCTACCTGATTTGTGCAAAATACAACGCGTGTCGAAGAATTTGACACAAGATTGTCATGAGTGGTTTTTATTATAGTCACTGAATAGTCTCATATAACTTTCAACAAATTTACCCAATGGCTCAGTCAGATCTTTTCGGTGTGATAAAATGATTATATTCAAATCCAATCGTTCGATTGATGCGAACGATCTCATAAATACTCAATAATCTTAATAATATCCCAAACTGTATCTTCCTCAAAATGGCATGATCGTTTGGCCTCGATAGTTGAATGCACCAGACCATAAATATATAGGGACTATAGTTTTTGTCTATCAATTTTCAATTTGTTTTAAACATAAACGGAAGATGTACGGAGGTGGGTCGAATTTCCCGCATTTTTGAATCACTTCGTTCGCCCACTTTTGTCTAAAACATAAACTAGTAAGTACTTGGTTCACGAAAATAACATAGAAAATTATTACCTTTTACGAAAAATATACGTGACCGGAAATAGCAAAGACAATATTTTCAGATTTCGAGTTTGAAATTCACTTCTTATTTTGTGCGAAACGAACGAGCGATACGCATCCGAACACTGCTAGAGTACAGTTTTTCTGTTGCAAAGCTTTGTGAATGTGTTTGTGAACAAAACGTTGAAACGACGCAGGCGAGCAAAAAATTGAGCTTTGCAGTCGTCTTGTTCTCTCCCACAAAAATCATGAAAACGCGGCGCGCAGTAAGTCATGTTTGACGTTACTGCGCGCTGTTTAGGGACTGTTCATAAACCACGTAGACCGAAATTTGACACTTTCAAATACCCCCCTCTCCCCCATCGTAGACTTTCGTAGACTTCTTCCAAATCCCTACCCCCCCCCCCGAAAAAGTCTATGTAGACTTTAGCAAATTCATTTTTTTTAATTTATGGAAAATGTTCTACAATATGTGGCAGTGGCGGTTTGAGAAAAGGTTTATGAAATAGAACTCAAACAATCAGGTTATTCCGTTATTCATTTTTATTTCATAAAAATACTGCATACATAAAAAATAACAACAACCAATTATGCAAATGCAAGCGATACCCACACCATGGCTGCTTGAACCAATAATCAAAGTTCATCAGCGGAAGCTAACGGAAGAATTCTGGTGGAATTGTTTCTTGGATGTCAAGTCCAATGATTTCGACAAAACGTGATTCTATCCATAGAAATTTCGTAGCTCCGATCTCGTCGACATCACAAAGAATTTCTTCCTGGCGTTGGTACAGAATCTTAAGTGGCCTTATTTTCTTCGACAAAATATCTGTCTTTCGGATGCTTTTCGTTGATCTGCGTTCACTTTTGTCGCAAAATGCAGTCCACAATAAAAGAATATGCGGCTAATTATGTTTTCACTTAAGATATCAAATTCAGTTTATCTTCATTGAAAGTTTTCCAAAGCAAGTTGACGTCTTCCCAGACCTCTTAATGTATTTTGTTTCTACTAAATGTTTGTCAAATGGGAACAAGTCAACTATCAAATATCATCTCATTCACGTATAAATAAAACTACTCAATGCCCTAGTAGCACACTTGTTGCAAATAAGTCAAAGTCACTGCAATGTGACTCAATAAAGTCACAAACAAGTTTCTGCAACCAATTATGACAGAGATGTCTTGCTTGTGTGGTTGACATCATAAACTTACTATTGAGTTGCTACCATGCATTCGAGCTATCGATGTTTTAAAAACCGAATAAAGAAACTCTTGTTATCCCTTTTTTCCTCTCGAACAGATAATTAGAGACAGTAATTATAGCCCCGTTCAGATTGCAACATACATTACGATCTTGATATCTAATGCCACGCAAATTATTTTTGGTGAAAACTAAAGCCTGTCAACGTTAATTTCGGACACATTTATTTCTGTGTAGATTTTGAATTATTTCACGGATCGCTAAAACGTTTCACTCATGTGACAGCTGAAACTCTCCACTTTATTTCGTGGTACAACATGTTTTAATTCTTGTTACATTCAGTAAAATGGCGTCGAATCAAGTGGACATGCATGTTTTACGAACGGCAGCGAAATGCGAATTTATCGGTACGCGATCCTGCCAAGAAACTAAAATTCCCAAAAGTATCGTGTTATGTGTTTGCAAATCATTTGGCCAGCACTTGACTGTGGATCGGAAGGTTGGAAGCGGAACAAATCGAAAAGTATGCTCCCGATAAATGGACAAGAAGGTGAAAGCCATTATTGAGAAAAATCCTGGGGGTGCGACACATCTAAATCCAGATTCAAGATGATCGAAAAATCTCACGCTAGCGAATCAATCATTAAAAAATCTTGTAGCAGCTTGTGAATCTTAATCCATCAACTTGCATCGTGCTGCATCTTTTTGCAGTAAATCTTTAAAATCTTCACCAAAATCTTTAAAATCTTCTTTCTATCTACTAAGCGTGCGCACATCGCACAAAAGCAAAACAAAAAAAAATCCTGCATCTGAGATAGAGTCGCGCCCTCTGGAAAAATCCCAATCTTTCTCTGCAAAATGTGGCGGGCAAGGACTGAAGCCGTACAAAGTGAAAAAGGTGCCCAACTGTTATGACATGCAAAATTTCACTGCAAAAAGTCGTCCTAAGGTGCTTGACACCAATTTTTTGCAAACATTTTGTTGCATCACAATGGGCGACGAAACATACCCAAGTAACCACAAGCATTATATTATTGCACTTACTGAACACAAAATCAACATCGGTAATGCGGGATTGCATCAATTCAACAGTTGTCAAGTAATGAAGCGTTAGATTAGCTTAAGAATGTAGTGATGCATTACCAATGCAATAATGCTACTTTAGCAATGTCTTATTGCATTACAAAAGATATAGCCTTAGTTCGATCTTAGTGGGGCCCTTTTCAGCTTTAATCCAACTCCAATGATGCACTAGACGTAATACATATCCCCTATATATGCATGCTATTACAGCCTCGTGGTTACTTGGGTACGTACTCGAAGACTTTAAATAGCTTCAGGGTCTGGCTTTTTACATCGCGATGCAAAGGAACGCCTTTGCCAAGTATAAGGTATAAAGTACAAGAGGTCAAATACGTGTCAAAAACAGCCAATCCACCAAACTGTCCAGAACATCACCCAATAGAGAAGTACTGGGCACTAGTTAAGCGGAAACTCTTCGAAACTAAGAAGAAAGCAAATAACATCGATGATTTCAATCGCCACGGCGGGCGTTTCCGAGGATACCGTACGGAACCTGATCGTGGGTGTACCACAGAAAGCTCGAAAATTTAACAGAAAGAAGGATTAGCATCTTAATCAACTTTTTATTATGTAGATATTTTTGTGAAATAAACAATCGGTATTTTTGAATAATGTGGAAATTTTGTTTGCTGCAATTTTATTGGTGTCCGAAATTTAACGTAGACAGTCTTTAGATGTATATATGCTAATACAAAGATAGTCTTTATCACGTAATATAGGTTGTAGTGTGAACGGGATGATATGCTCCATTATTAAATTAGCTGCCACTGATTTGATGTACTTTTTCTAACCCCCCACCCCCCCCACCCCCTTATTTGTCTACCTGGTTTATGAACAGCCCCTTACAAGTTTCCCGTGGGGGAGAACAAGACAGCACAAAAGACTGCAAAGTATAATATTAAAAAAAAAGCTTTCTCTTTTTTTGCTAGCGCTGCATATTGAGATTAAACTGCTCGAAAATAAAATAATATAATAAACTAAATCTTTCATTTTTTACACACTGAAAGTAGAATGATTCATTATCGCCCAACTTTTTCCCAAAAAAAGTTGAAAAAAGTGACTAATTACTAAAAATAGTGACTTTAGTTAAAAGGCCTTAAAAAAAGGGACTTTAAAGTGACCGCCTCGAAAAAAGTGATCAAGTCACTAAAAAATGACTTGCTACCAGCCCTGCAAACATCTATTAAAATTGTCAATACATACAAAAATATAATGTTACTAAATGTTAAATATCGCGTTATTCTTGTAAGTTTGTCATTTCGCGTTGGACAGCTCGTTCGGCGGGCTTTTTGTATTGTACGAGCTGGATTCATATTCCTCGCTGAACGGAGGTGATTTGAACAATTTGGTTGACGTCGTCTGCAAGAACACCAGTCTCGTCCGCCTAATTTAAGCAGCTAAACGGAGGAGAGTCAAGTTCGCCAGAAATATTAGCGAAGCTATTCCGGCGGTCACCAAATCCCTCGTAGTTCCACTACTTTTTACAACCCCTGTGGAAAGGTTACCGAGAGCGCGGTTTTGGTGATCCGTAGCAAAGTGTCGGACACTAAATTGGACCTAGCCCAAAATATAGGAGTGTCCCTTAATCCCGCTCGATCCTAGCGGAAAAGCACGCGAAGCCGTGTCGCTTGAGAAAGTTGGCTTCTATATTCGAGTGGGCGATCAATTCCGGACGTTCTCGACGAAGTGTTCTTGATAAAGTGAAGTGTTAATTTTTTTTTTTCAATTTTTCGCACAACAATCGTTTTACTTATACGCTCAATATTGCTTTCGTCTGATTAAATCAAGCACACTCGTTTGAAAAAAGCTTCGTTGGTTGGTTTTGGCTTTCAAGTCTTTAGAGACTTTGAAATTTATTTGTCTTAAAGGGATTAGCGGAATTGTCGTTAATTGTGGTCACTCTGTGAAACCAGTTTCAAGGTACGCACTTGGAACTTTCAAATACAGTCAAATACCTTGGAGTATTCCTTGACAGTAAACTAAACTGGAACTATTATTTAGAGCAGACAATCAACAGATCGACAAATACTCTATGGATTGCTAAAAAATATTTGGTAAGCAAAAATGATCCATTGAATTTATTTGGAAATGATGAAACCCAAGACTACCTATGCTGCATTTGTCTGGTGGCCAAAAACTAAAGAAACTGTTGTACAGAGAAGGTTCAAAAAACTTCAAAGGATATTGAAAAATTAGTCCGGCATATTCAACACGATCAGCACCCTTATCCCGCACCGTTACAATGATATAAACATAAAAACAGTTTGGATGACCTAGAATATCCCAAGATTGTCGCATTATGTCTGTTGACATTCCACACGATTCAATGATTATTGTTAAATACATATTGTCCTTTTGCATACTCCAAAAACCTACTGTTATAACTATAGAGCATATGCTCTGAACTCAAGGACTTAGATCATCCCAGTATATCTCATAATATTTTCAACGTTGACTAAGTTTCTCTTTACTATACCGGGAGTCATTTCAAAATTTAGAAATATGAGAGCGTTACGCTAAAGTGAAAGGCGCTTATAACTCTCGTTCTTACACCATTTGATCAGAAAAAACTTAATTATTCCATTGACATTACAATTTATTGCTATTAGCATAAAAAGTTTTGTAAATTTTTTACTTAAAAATGGCTTACGTTTGCTCCCATACAAATTTCCGTATGAACAAGTTGAAAATGTGTTTTTCCCTATCCAGGTCATCAAAAACGGGAAACAAATGGTCTTTTTATTTATTTTGGTTTAGCCACACCCCTCAGCTGCAAAATTATGTTGCTTTGTAGCCGGTGTCCGATTTTTATAACTGAGACCCGCCCCCTCTTTAGAATTTTACTTCGTACTGTATGTTCTTGCCTCTTTTCGTTCAGGGCTATGCTATCAACGCTAGTATATAGCATGCGAGTTGGACCGAAGCTCTTAAATGGTGGTTCGAACAGTGTTTTATCTACCCGATTATCTACCAAAGCAATGATAAAATTTCGGGCCACTGAAAACTGTCCATTCGTCCCTTATGAAATCATTTCGCGTCGTCTCGCGTGCTGTATACTAGCGTTGAATAGCAAGAAGCCCAGAAAGATAAAGATCACAAAAGTGCAGTGTGGAGCAAAATTCATTAGAATGAACGGGTCCAAAGCAAAATTATAAAGCTATATTATTAACATTTTAACCAACCATATGTGTAATGATACGTATTAATTAGATGATACAATTATTGCTATAAAACATCACGGTCCTGCGTTAACCTTGTGGTTTATATTAGAGATACCACCACTTTTTTTTACGTTCGAAAATATTCACATAATATGCTTGAACACGCGACTTAACTCTGTAAAGTGCAAAAAGCTATAATTACTACTGAAGATTGAGGGACTAAGAACATCGCATAATTATCAAATAATTTAGATATAAATTGATGTAAAAAAAAATATTTCGGAAGGAAATATTTGTATCACATGACTTCTTAAACCTGAAGGAGTTAGAGAACTCTAATTTGAGCCACAGGCAGAGCTTCGTAGGGCGTGAGGGCAAAGTAGAAGTTATCTGAAGATTCAACTAAAGGCATTTTTCGAAAAGCCATTGACGAAAAAATGTCTGAAAACCCTGCCATCATTAAAATGATCGGGTTTATATCCCATAAGGCTTGTTCGCGACAAAATCTGGACAACTTGAATTTGGAATAAAACAAATTTGCTGTAATTTCAATCCAAGATGCATTTTTCATTCATTCAATTGTGCATTATTAGTCATCTTAAAACTTATTACAATTACTTAATTAAGCTGCATGAAGAAACTACGATCTTCACTCAAGCTATTAGAGTCTGTGCAGACGTCGTTTTTCGAAATTTTTCTAAACTTGTAGCTTGTTATTCATATTGAGAGAGTTCTCTCTTCACGAGAGCCCAATACCGCTCGATAGGTCGCAACTCCGGGCAGTTAGGTGGATTCGCTTCTTTCGGTACAACATACACTCCATTCGCTTTATACTATTCCAAAACATCTATGGCGTACAGTATGTCCCATAAAAAAATCAAAAATCCATACCTCACTTTTTTTCATAGCAAATGGTTAAAAAAAATCATAATTTTGTTTAGTTAATCGTTTATTAAGCCTTTCATGATTATACACTGAGGTTTTTTTTTTGCACGGTTTTTTTTTTACACGGGTTGTTTTCAGTGATAACTCCAGAACGGAACAACTTATCGACCTTATTCAAATCACATTTTACGTTTTCGGCCAGAAGTAATCATATGGCAGTTTTTCGAAAAATTCACAATTTTTGGTTTAAATACTCAAAATTTTAAAAACTGTGTTTTGACCGTTGCGTGGAAAGGTAACGCATACAAAAAAATCGAAGCAATATAAAATGTTTAGGCATGTGAATTTATCAACTCTATTTAGCCTTTTTTTACACGGTTCCATTTTCTCAATGTATCAGCCAGTCATCAAGTTCCATGCCGAAGCTTTCAGGGTGCCAACGCTGGGATGAGAACGTTCACAGGCCTTAGCCTGAACATATGCCCATATTGAGTAATCCAAAGCATTCAAGTCCGGGCTGCTAGGAGGCCAAATGTCCTATGTGTATGTGTGTATGTGACGATCTGACGACTGACGATGTGACGACTGACGATCACTAAAGTCAGTCGGTGCGAATCAAAACAAACCCAAAAAAGGAGAGAGTTCCTCTCCCATGTGCGCATCAGTAAACAGAGTGCACACAATAGATCGCTAAGAATAAACTATACAAGCCACAGTGGTACATGAGCGTCTTTCCATGCGTCAATTTTTGCCTGTTGAAGTGGCGGACTTGTTCCGTCGCTACAACCTACCCCGCAGTGGGATGTTAGGCAAAGATTGACGTCCATGGTTCGAGTACCATTGGATACATGCCCTTTCGCTCAATTTTCAAAAACATCTGTTAATTTTCCTACCTGCCGTACTCTGACGGACCTTTCAACACTTTCTCTTCACATCTTTCATTCTAGCCAAAAACATTGTTGTTCACTCTTGGTGCCTCATGGTGATGAGCGAACATCTCCTTCTACATCATAATCGTTACTCCTCGCACGGAGAATACATAACATAACAATTAATGTATGTACATGTTATTTTTGTATAATTTAACAAACTTTTTTAGGATACCTCAAATCAAGATTTTGGGAAATTGCTGCTATCGCTGAAAACAAACAAAAACTTGCATAAGCGTGAAACCACAGAACTCTACACTTTAACACTTTACAACATTTCTTACATTTCAGGATCCACCAAAGGGAGATCATAAATAATAGATACCGAGTTATTACAGTATTTTTCATTTACATAAATACATACACTATTATATAAATATTTCATGGGAATGGGAGGGACCATCAGGGCACCCGATTGAAGCACTCTGGATGGGGAGAGTGGAAATGCCAACTCCCCATTGTTAACAGTTTGTGAATAGAGGGCGGGCTCTTCTCCCCGCCCATTGGGGCATCCTCATGTTAGATTGCTTGCTCTTTTGACCAATTGTCCAATCTTGTTGTTGGAAGGAGATTCTTTATATCCCTGTGGATATGTATAAGTGATGTTGCCTATTGATCTACCCAACCCCTTTTTGGCCCTTCATACAATGGCATGATTAGGATAATCAGTGATTATTAAAGCTTGATCAAGTCTAACAGCGAGGAGAGCTCACTGCTGTCGGACTTAGTTTCCGTGCTACAATGGGTGGTAGTACATATCATACATCATACATCATACTACCACTAATAAACAAAACTAAGCTGATGTAACTCTTCTTCCGGGTGCGGGGGCGAAGCACAAAAAACCAAAAAATCTGGAAATACTACCGACACTCACACAGGGAATCGATTATATTCACTACGTGTTTCCCAAAGCACGCCTATATTAAATGATTTCACTGTTAGTTGGAGTTAAATTACGGATTATTGTTTGATTTTTGTTCGCGAAAACGACGCAGCAAAAACCAAACACGTCAGTTTAGAAGCACGGCTTGCTGCGATCCAGCTAGGAGGCCAAATGTCCTATGGCCAAAAAATTCAATGTTTTCATTCAGCCACGCTTGAGTCCTTTTTGAGGTATGACACGGTGCTCCGTCCTGTTGAAAAATGACGTATTGGTGTGCTCTAATCGTTAAGCCCTTCGTCCTTGGCCAGGGACAAAGCACTACGGAAATTTTCTTAATAATCGTTGCCTGATTTTTTGATATATCTGTTTATCAACTTGTATTTTTGTTTTTAAATATGACTGAATTGGGAATTGATCCTTTCCTATCGGGAAGAGCTGCTGCGGCAAACGTGGTTAACCTCATTACACCATGGTGACTTGTGAGAAGTAGCGTGATTATTGAAGATGAAGTCATTGCTTTTGACCCGAACCATGTGAAGTTCTTTTATGTGATAGAAAAAAACAAATGATTTAAGCCCTCCCCAGTAGTAACACCAACATTTGCGGATACGATAAAAGAGGAGTGGTGATTGGCTGGTCACCACAAAATTCATTTCGTAAATTGTAAGAATAAGGTTTTATGATAGCAGTTTTGTATATGAATGCGATAAGCAACAGAATTATTTCTTAAAATTTAAAATTATTTTTTTTTGCACGTTTTTTTTAGACGTTGCATAGATTCCGGAATTAAGACGGTTTGTTTGCACGGTTTTTTTGCAATCCGCATGCATGCTTACTTCGAAATCCGTGTTAATTCCGGAATCCGTGTAAAAACTGCGATAACATGCTAAGTTTTTTGGAATGAAAAACACTTCGAAGATTTTCTTAACAGTAGTGGAATGGAAAGAACAACAATTTACATGAGTCAAGCAAGGACGCCAGGGCCAGAATACAGAAATACAGGACCAGAGTGAATGTGTGTGGAGATAAGTGGGGATAGTACAGGTTCATTCATGATGGCATATCTCGAGAACCTTAATATCTGCAAAGGTGCGCTCTTCAGCAAAGTTGTTCAGTATGTCAAGGGCATTCAACAAATGAACCGTTTTGTTTGGAATTCCACCACTACGTGGCGCTAGTAAGCATGCAAATCTGAGCATTTTTCAACTTGTTCTGTTTTGAGATTGATAAGATGGATAGTTCTCAACTTTGACCACTTTGACCAAACACGTTTTTTGCCGGAATCTTCTGTAAGTTCTAAAATGTTTGTCAGAGTCTGCTGAACTACGTTAATTACAATTTCATGATTTTATTAAATTACAGTGGAGTTATTCAATTATGAAATTGATCGTATTCTACCTCTAACAAATCCAACAATCGCCAATCTATTGATAAATTTAATACGTGCAAATAAGAAAACAGCAATTAAAACTTTTGACATGTACACCCATCAATCATGCCACTACGGGCGCATCGATCAAATCAACCCCTCTTTTGAAATGAATTCAAGCAGAAGTGCAAACACATCTAGCCGAGCAGCACTCAAAGTGCATTCCAAATGAGAGCCAAGTACACACATCCATGCCACAGTAATTCCCATTTGCCTATCAAATTCCTACAAAATTCTCCCCATTGCCCATATCCAGCTCCGGAATGGAACCGATGCTCTGCCGGAATCGAGTGCAATAAAGTATCGCCCACCGCTAGCTGCTGCTACTGCTTCGGTTGCTGGTGCAAGATTGAGTAGCACAACGGGGAAAAAAAGCATGAATTTCATCTCAACCCAACAGGCCGGGACCAACAGAACGGCAGCAGCGGCTATTAAAATTGCATATGCGCTTTTATTGATTAACATAAATTGGATAAATATTTGATGAGCATAATCCAATTGAGAATGTTTTATCGGTTTTATTTCCACCGGTTCGAGTGGGCAGTGAACGATCATATTGTATGACGAATGTGAGTGTGTGGTGCAACAAATGTAGGCACCGAACCCACCCACCTGTGCATGTGTGCATGAAACGGATGGTGGGGAGGGGGAGGGGGGGGGAGGGGATGCTGCATCAGCCAGCTATTTGGAATGCACTTGACTTTATTCCCATCACGCACTCACTTGGGCAGGAACCTCGGTTGCCCCTCGTTACCGTTGTTGGTATTCACTCCCATGGCAATGCGCTGCTGTTATCTTTTCGCTGGGCGCACACATTTCAACCCATTTCACCCCGAGTCGAGAATTAATAATGAAAAAAAAAAAAAAGTTCGCTAATGATGATAATTCGGTGGCTCATTTTTATTCCCTCCTGTCAGCAGCAACAGCAGGAGCACATTGACTGACCTGAACGAAAATTAATAATTCAACATTGACATCCATTTGGGTGCATGGCTTTTTCCCACATGGACCGCCGTATTCCGCCGGAAACTTTGTCGAAATGATCCGTCATTGATGCAATTGGATGAAAGTTCGAGGCAGGTAGAGTCGAAAAGCGCGAAATACGTCGTAACTCCTGTGGCGCCCCCCCGGTTCGGACTGTTCGGGATGAATGAATGAGTCCGAAGAAGAATTGCCCGTGAGTGAGTGATGGCATTGATGACAACCGACAATGATGTCGACTGCTGCGTGCTGACAGTGATGATGATAATGTTCCCGAAGCTGTTGTTTGATGAGGTTCGAAAACGGGATTGCTTCCAACACTACATTTGCCTCGGGTACTGTGCGAGGGTCAGAGCGGGACAGGACGATCAGTTTATTGCAATGTTTCGACTGTCATTCGCCGTCGGTACATAAATTAAAGCAGATTTATGAGCGATAATAAAGGATATCACTCGAAAATAAATAAGTGAAGGATTTATGACAATCATTGGCCGCCAATCGGCGGGAGATTTAATGCTTCGGGTGAACGGGATGATATGCTGGCTTTAAGGCGTGGTTGAAGGTATGCTGAAAAACGTAGACCCATTTCGATATTCGTTCATTCGGGATGATTGGTAGATGACTGGACTAACCAACTACACAGACACTGCTGAACTGAGCGGCTATTCCCCTTGGATTCATGACTTAGTTCTCGTTAATCTGGTTTAGTAAAACTCATTTTCAATGACATAGGGTAACGGAATTTAATATAATACTAGGTCCTTCACTCGGTTTCTTATTATAATTAGGATTACCGATATACTCCGACGCAACTGAGACATTATTAATCAATTTAAAGTTGTTCAGTTCGATTTTTGCCGTTCCAATGAGGAAAGGCTTTCCTGACATACAGCAAGGGTGAAAATGACTATGCTGGCCGCCTATATATTTGCTGCTGACACGAATCCTCGACAAGACAGGGCATGGACTAGTACAAATCGATTATCATAATTACGGGATCAACTATAGAAGTCGAGTCGAGCAACTCAACTCGAAACTTGTCACTGTCGAGTCGAGCAAGAGTGCGCGTTACAGAAGTCGACTGAATTTGATCGAGTCAAATCTCTCAAAAGAGGTGGGATATTAACCAAGGAGTTGTTAGTTGTGTTTGTGTCCTAGCTCATAGTACGATGAAAACGGTTGTGAAGATGGTGTTTAACACATTTTGATATTGTGTTATGAGCAATGAATATTATTATGGTCATATGAATGATTTTTCTGAAGACTGCTTCATCGGTTCGTCTCTTAAATTTCAGGGAAGCTCTTTCATAATCCTAAAAATTCTGAAAAGTTTCTTCATGAACTTCTTGGCCGTTACTCCTGATTTTCATGGAAATTCACATCTAACAACCCAACCTAACCTTCTAGAAGCATTTGATAAGTTTATCTCTGAACTACTTTCAAAACTTCTAATAAGTCCCTTCCTGAACTGTGAAGAAAATTTGTCCAAAACTTTGGGAAAGTTCTCTCAATCTTCTTAAATTTGTCCTTTTCTGAACTTAAGGGAAGTTTACTTGAGAACTTAAAGGAAGTTTATTCCTGAATTTATGAGAAATTTTTTCTTCCTCCGGGAAGTTTTACCTTAAAATTCAGGGATGTTTTTCCTGAACTTATTCTTTCAAAACTTCTGGGGACTTACCATTTGAAATCTGAGGAGATTGTAATGCAACTAAGGAGTGTATCGAAAAGTAGTTATAAACTTCCAAATAATAAAATAGGCATGAAAACATGGTTAAAATTAACATACTATTTCAGTTTATTATAGCTTAACATGTTTACAAAAGATCCAAACGGAAAAACTAGTCATCATGTTCATTTCTGTAGAATGCCCGTACCTTTGATTTGACACCTGCCATCAAATTCTGCATAGTGACCTTTGTGCACTTCCTGGATGCCGCTGCCTAATTTTTCTTAAAATCGGTCATGTTTTGGGACACTGTACCATCCTTCTTAAATATACGCTTGACTATTGTCCAATAGCGTTCGATCGGTTCCCCAACAGATTTAGTATAAAACTGCGGCCCCGGTAGCGTTCTTGAATCTTCTTTAACGTATGTTTCGTCATCCATCAAAATGCACTGGTCGACATTGTCCAAAATGCAGCTGTACAGCTTTCGAGCCCTGGTTTTGGCACGAGACTTTTGTTCCGGAGTTTGATTGGGCACTTTCTGCTTTTTGTACGTCTTCAAGTCATTCCTGCGCTTGATTCGTTGAATCATTCCGATGCTGGTCCTGAACTTCTTGGCTAGATCGCGAGTAGAGGCAGATTTGTTCCGTTGAATATAATCCACAACTTTTTGGTCCAAATCGGGGTTGCTGGAGCCGGGTTTCCGGCCACTTCTTGGTAAATCCTTGAGGGAGCACTCCTTACCAAACTTTTCAATGATGCGTTTTACACTTGCCGGGTGAACATTTACTCTTTTCGCAATCTGGTTGTAAGTAACACCCTTTCGGTGCACCAAGTGTGCAGAATTTTCTTTTAGTCTCAAATTCAATTCGCGACATTTTGAATACAACTTTATCAACGGAAATGAATGAACCGAATAATCATTTTGACATGTAAACAAAGCAAATGGCGCTTACACGCTAAAAATATATACAGTAGTTTATGCGTAATAACGCATCGAATGTTTATAACTACTTTTCGATACACTCCTTATGAGAAAGTCCACTCCAGAATATATACGAAAATATCCTTAAACTTTTTGGAAGCTTTTTCGTGAACTTCTGAGAAGTCCTCGTCTGAACTTTGGGAAGTTTTCTCCTTAACTTCGGGGAAGTTTGTTCCTGAATTCCTGAGAAATTCTTGCTCAAACTTCTGGAAAGTACCCCCAATGCTTCTCGAAATTTTCTTTCTGTTTATTGGAGAGGTGTCCTCCTGAATTTAGCAAAATCCGGTTTCTCAAACTCTGACATTTTCTCTAAAATTTGGGAAAGCTCTCTAGCACTTCTGAGGAGTTCCAACTAAATTTTGGGAAGTTTTTTTCCGGGAGTTCTGGGAAGCCCTTTCCGGAACTTCAGAGAAGTTCTCTCCTAAACATCAAAGACGTATCGCCCTGAGATGTGTGGAAGTTTGATTAGTTCCTTCCTGAAATTCGGAGAAGCTTCCTCCTGAACTTCTGCGAAGTTCTATCTTGAATTTTTTGGAAGAACTCCAGAACCTCTGAAACGATCCAAACTTCTAAGAAGTCCTCTTCCCAAAACTTCTTCTAGAAGCTCTTTCGTGAACTTATGGGAAGTATGAACTTGAACTTCGTAGATGTTTGGTCCTGAATTCGTTAGAATATTCCTACTTGAACTACTAAGAAGTGCTCCCTATACTTCTGGGAAGTTTTTGCCTGACTTTGGAGAAGTTTTTTTTCGGTGAAATCTCTTCCTGAACTTCTAGAAAGTATTTTTTTTAAACTTTGGGAAGTCTGCTTATGAACTTTCTAGGAATTAAGGACTAACTTTAAACCACTTAATTCGAGTGTAAATTTTCAAATCCCCAAGTATCTAAGAAAACAAATCAGAGTTCTAAGAAAAATTTCTCAAGCTCAGCTTTTTCCGATGTCAGGATCACAAGAGTAGTAGAATTCCAGCGAGAGAATAATATTTTCGTTTATTTATTCCGGCCTAAGGCGCATTGGTGATCCTCATGAATCGAGCTCTTGGAAGTTTCCTACCACTACTGCTTAGCATTAGCTTTGTTGGCTCCACACCACAAAAACCACTGGCGAGGTTCACCTTAATTTTTATCACTTAGCTGGTGCTTGCCGGAAAAAAGGTCCTCCACTCAGAAGAATTCCATGGTTGTACCGACAATTCAATCATGGTCAAGATGACTATTGTACATAATAGTTATAATAACCATGAAAATGGTCGAGTGGTGTCCTGGTAACAAAGACTACTCCGAAATTATAGTAAATATTGAATAAACTATTATTGATAGTTGTTTTGGCCATAATCATAGTACATAGGTTGAAAACTACTGAATTGTTATAGTCATCCTAACCCCCAATAATGGTAGAATTGACTATTAAATTCTTCTCAGAGTACGCTGTGTTTTTGTTTATATTTCAACTGTTTTCAATACAGGTGAAGGGCGACTGACTTCGGGTTCGGATGGGTTGGATCTTCTTTTGGGCAACAAAGTAATCAGCTGATCGGGTGCGGTTGTCAGAAAGGCAAAAACAAGCCCAAATTCACGCCCGCTAACATCTACGCTATCAGCTGAGAACGTGCTCTTCGCTATCAGTGGTATCAACACAGTTCGATGATCCAGTCAAACAATTTACGGTAATTTTTTTTTGACGTAGACTACGTCTTTGTTTTCTATACTGGGTTACAATTTTAAAAAATCGCATTGCGACCGTCACGAATAGTGGTCAGGTTTTGAGCGTTAATATCTCAGTCATTTCACAAAAGATTTTCAAAATTTTTGCACCAACCGATCGGAAATATTCCCACGCATCAATTCCAGAAGAAAACATTGTTGATTTCGGACCACATACTATTGAAAAATTTATAAATGTTAAGCCTCGTCTTAAAAACTATATTAACCCCTACAGGATTAAGGTGTCATATATGACCCCAAATGGAAACTTTCTGTATAAAATCACAGACTGAATAAAAGTGTTCATTGTATTCGGTAAATTGGTTATAGATATATTCTCCTGTCTGAAAAATATAGAAAACGAATTGGCGACCTAGAGCCTCCTGATTATGAAGAAGTTTAGGAAGACAAAATAAATACCTTATTAATAGTATAAAGCATTGTTTTAGAATATGGTACATATGCATACGTATTATCAAATATTTGGTGATAAACGCAAAATATTTTTGTATCTTTTTGGCATGTCTTCGGTTATCCAAAATGCACTTAGGTTCAGAACCACAGATCTAAGATCTACAGTTGTAACAGTAGCTTTTAGGGCTATATAAGATAATGATATGTAATCAAACATATTAAATGAACCTTTTGGAAGGTCAATGGTCATTTTTTGACAATTATGTGATGTTCTAGGTAGCCAAAACTATCCTTCAGTTCAGAACTTAAGATCTACAGTAGTAACTATAGGTTTTTGGGCTATACAAAGTAACGCTACGTATTCAACTATATTCAGTAAATATTTTAGAACGTAAACAAACATTATGAAATAAACTAAGATGATCAGGTTCATCCAAACTGTCCTTGAGTTCAGAAAATAAGATCTACAGCTGTAACAGTAGATTTTTGGAGGATGCAAAGGAACAATCTGTATTTAACAATATTCATCGAATAGTGTAGAAGGTTAACAAGCATAATGCAACAATTTTGGGATATTCTAGGTCATCCAAACTGTCCTGGAGGTCAGAACCTCAGATTTGCAGTTGTAACAGTAATGTTTAGGCATTATAGTCTTAAGGCTTCATGGTCAATACAAAGTTTGTTTGGCATGAATATCCCAAGATTATCTCAAAATGTCTGGTGGTCTTCCAGGGCATTCATTGAATATGTTTGAGTATATGTCATAACATTGTTAAGCGGATAAAGCTACTGCCACTACAGTAGATCTTAAGTTCTGAACTCCAAGATAGTTTGGATGACCTAGCAGATATATCCTACTATTTTCAATTATTTCTATGTTATTGAGCACCAATTTAATCATAACACACAAAATTGCGTCTATAAAAACGCTTTGTAAAATTTTAAGCCTACGAGGGTTAATTTTAGGAATATCGCATTGTACAATCTGAATGGCAATTAGTTGCATTGTCCTACGTCATCATTCCGAACAACCGAATGGGGCTGTATCTTGTAGTTTTTTCATAGGATTAGACATTTTTACTTTTTTTAAACACGATATTTATAAAAAACCTTTTTGGAAGTAAATTGTTTTTATGTTAATTCACCTGCAAAAGAAATGGTTTAGTGTATTTCTTACCTTCCTCAGCCAATAATTACTAACCGATAAAAAGCGCGTATCAAAGCAAACGTTTACTCGACAAAATGTGACAGATCAGTCACTAGATTTAGATAACTATTTCAATTGAGTTATGAACAATAACAATGAACACGTTAGAATTAATAGGGAAATTTATTTGCAAATGAAAGGAGTACTTAGTTACAGTTTTAACTCAAAGTCGTCTGTACTATATTCAGAAAAGTCTTAAATAGCTTAACGAAAATTTATATCAATTTCTACAAACAATTACGTACGAAAATGTAGGAACACTGAATTGAGCTTGGCCGAGATTGATTTACTTGTTAGAGCCAAATCGACTCAACCGCCGATGGACTTTCATCGCTGAATCAGCAGTTGTTGTATGGAATAAAACAGTCTAGTTTGTGCATCGAGACAGGATATGTCGTTTTTAAATCTCTTAAAAGAACTCCCTAGCAAATAAATTGGATAATCGCTCAAGTAGACGGTGACTATTCCACAATCTTCGAATGGTCACCGTCTACTTGAGCGAAGGCAGTCGAAGTGAGACAACTCCTGTGTAACTGATAAGTAAGCTAAGTAATCATGCAGGGAACTCACTTCAACTCGAAACAACGAACAAATATACGGAAAGTTTCCAACTACAGCTCTTGCAGATTTTCTCATGTCGAAACCCCGTAGTTGAACCATCCCTTGCGCGAAATCCCATTTCACCTCTCGATTCCTCCATCGGAAACTAAAATCCACCCAATTTTCCGTGTCATTTACTCGGAGCTGCGCACATTTGCCTTTGACCTATGGCTCCAGACACGAAAAGCCATCACCCTTTCTTTCCGCGTTTGTTCCGCTATTCTAACTTCGTCATCACACAAAACTGGTCCACACGTCCGGGATCACTACTCCGCATGGAAACGGACGAAAAGTGACGTGGAGGCGTGTAATAAAATTGCATTAAAAGTGTCCACTGCTCTTTCGCCACAGCCATGACCCTTTTTTCCCCGAACGTTGGTTTTGAAGCACGCGGCTCACAAAGTGCAGCCGGAACAGCGGAAAAACGGCTAAGCCAAGGTTGGAAAAGTGCATCGTGAGAAGGGTGCCGCACGAACCCCGACTAAGTACAAACTATCACCCTATTACAGTAAACGAACGTGAGCGCAAGAAAACTCCCCAAAATAGACCGGGAGACCGCACGGGACTAGCACAAATTTGCGATAAAGTACATATTTAACATGTCATGCACATAAATCACGATAATCACATTTGCATATACGCGACCCACACTCACATTCATACACTTACAGCGACACGCGATTGCAGCACCCTCCTCAATCGAAGGATGCAAAAAAGTGCATTGTGCATTCGATTCGCCCGGTTCGCAATAGTTGTCTCTGCCGGCCTCTGCCTGTGACTGCCGAGAGCCAGGAGGACACTCTTTTCTTTCGAATTCATTCCCTCCGACATGGCCTGCTATTTGTGATTGCCAAATTGAGTATGTGCAAATGCACACAGCACACATTCGTTCGGCTCTTTTTCGATGGGTGCACTTTTCCGGCGATGCAACGCGATAGGAAAAGGGAAAGAAAAAAGTTGTGCATTTGGCAACGCTCAGTAAAATGGGCCATGGCTGGAATGCCGTGACATAATTTATGATACAAGCAATCAACCTCAACGAAGGGAATAATGACCATTATGGTGAATGTGGTAATTTGATGAAGGGGAATCATGAAGGAACATGAAGTTTTACACTCACTGATCTGTTGTATGAAGGATTCGGTCTGAAAAGCAAAAATCAGGTGAAATTTGCCGAATTTCACAAATGTAAATGCTGGAGAGCAACAATTGTTGTCATTTTTAAAAAATAGCAAGCAGTCAGTAAGCTGAAATCAGATGAGTTTTTAAACCGTTGAATTTGGCAATCAGTTCAAACTCGAAAACATTTACTATAACATTGTTTACCGACTTTCTGGGAAGTTCCATGTTGACCAACAATTATTTGAAATTTTCGATTAGGTATTATAGAAAACCAATTCTCACTGGCTGCTAAAGTATAATAACATTGCTGAAGGATTAAATTGATGGCATTTCCTCAATTATAAATACCATGGGACATCATATTCGTAAGAGGTACAAGTTTATCGCGGAAAAGATGCAACTGCAAAACTGGAGGGCACACTTGGGGAGAGGATCATCCAAAACCTCTTGAAATCCATTCCGGAGGATGAAGTCAAATCCATTTGCTTGTGTATTGACAGATTCGTTAGGCCACTGGATTTGCTACGGAAGATGCCATGTTGCGGCGTAGGAACTATCCAAAAAAATTAGAAGAATTTGCCAAAAGTAAATACCAATACTCTGAGCTTATGCACACGTCGAATGGAATGACCCTTTGTATTTGGCAGGAAACGTAGGAGGTTCTTGTTGAAAGTAATTGGGGACATATAGTACCCATGATATTGTAGTAAAATTCACCATGGGAGATGGAGCTTTTGCATCTCATAACTACGATGCAGACCTCATAAGTCGCCTTGCTGATCATTCAAAACATCAAGATTTAAACTCAAGAATAGTTTGGAGTACCGTAGATATTCTGAGAATGCTGTAATATCACAATAATTGTGCAATGATGTTTGATGAAGCCTAGCCAATCCATAAGTTCGATGTAGACCTCGTAAATCACCTTGCACATCATTGAAAACATCAATATCTAAGCTCCAGAATAGTTTGGAGTACCGTAGACGCTCTGTAGATACTATTATATTGTGTTTTGATGTTCCATGGTGCTTAACAAACTAATGAGTACAATGGATTCCTCGTAAATCGGCTTGTTGATCAGACAAAACACCAAAACTTGAACTCCAGAATAGTTTGGAGTATTGTAGATATTCTGAGAATACTGTAATAAGTATGCATTGGTGTAAATATTTTCGTTGTATCTTTTCAAGCTACGATGTACGGTCAAAACCATTTAAACCTCCTTGTCGATCATGTACAACATCAAGACCTGAACTCAAGGATAGTTTGGATGATCTAGATCATCAATGCGTCCGTAAACATACCTGTTAAATATTTATCCTTGTTAATAGAGTTAGTTTTTAAAAGCTTGCAGAAAAAAGTTCTTCCGAAACTCTAAAAGCCGAATTTTGACAGCAAATATTAATCTGGAGTCGTTTATAACCTTTTCCGTATTGAATTGGTTAAAACAATTAGTAGAACCTCAAAAAATAATGTAATTGAATATTTTGTTTTAAAACACATTTTTGTTACCCATTAACCATTGTTAATACCATTGAAAATTAGAGTGGGGCGCAGTAAGTGCTAATTATGTAGATCTGGAAGACAAATCACAACGAAACACGTCAGAGTAACAATTTATAATTTTCATCTTGATGGCATCGGTAAGTAGTTTGGTGATGAAGAGGATATATGTGCATCAAATTCATAATCTATATATATATATATATATAAAAATGGATTTCTGTCTGTCTGTCTGAACCTAATAGACTCGAAAGCAAAATTTTCTATGCAGGGATTTTTGGGGCCGGAGAAGGTTTTTATGATAGTTTGAGACCCCTCCCTCTACTGGAAAGGGGGGTCTCATACAAATGAAACACTAATTTCTAAATAACTCGAGAACTAATAGTAGGAGGGGCTTCAATACAAATGAAACACAAATTTCTGCATTACGCGGGAACTAATCAAGCAAATGGAACCAAATTTGGAATGGACGAGTTTTTGGCAATAAATGTTTTTATGGTGATTCCTACCTCTAAAAAGGGGGGCTCTCATACAAATGGAACAAAAATTTAAAACCAAACATGAGAACTATACCTACTGCTCTGCAGATTTGTATTCAGTGGTTTTTGGGTCCGCGAAAGCATCTTATGATAGTATCATAGTTCGAGACCCCTCTCGCATTTCGCAAGGGGGGAGTCCCATGCAAATGAAAAACAAATTCCTGCAAAACTCGAGAACTAATCAAGCAAATGGAACCAAAATTGGTAAGGGTGAGTTTTTGAAGGCAAGAAATGTTTTTATGATTGTTCAAAGCCCCTCCTCCCCTGGAAAAAGGGGCCCTCATATAAATGAAACACGAATTTTAGCCAAACATGAAAATGATCTCTACTGCTATGCTAATTTGTATGTAGGAGTATTTAGGTCCGGGAGAGCATCTTATGATAGTTCAAGACTCCTCCCGCCTCTAGAAAGGGGGGCCCCATTCAAATGAAACGAAATTTGACATGGACGAGTTTTTGAAGGCAAGAAATGTTTTATGGTGGTTTGAAGCCCCTCCTCCCCTGGAAGAAGGGGCCCTCATAAAAATGAAACACGAATTTAAACCAAACATGAGAACTATCCCTTCCGATATGCAAATTTGTATGCAGGGGTTTTTGGGTTCGGGAAAGGATCTTATGATAGTTCGACACCCCTCCCGCCTTTAGAAAGGGGGGCTCCTATCCAATTAAAAACTATTTTCTGCATTACTCAAGAACTAATCGAACAAATGGAACCAAATTTGGCATGTGGGGGTTTTTGTAGGCAAGAAATGTTTCTACGGTGGTTTGCAACCCCCTAATCTTTGGAAGAAGGGGCTCTCATAAAAATGAAACACGAATTTGAGCAAAACATGAGAATTATCCCAACAGGTATGACTAATTTTATGCATGGATTTTTGGAGTCGGGGGAGGTTCTTATGATGGTTCGAGACCCCTCCCGTATCTAGAAGGGGTGCTCCTACACCAATGAAACACAAATTTCTGCATAACTCGAGAACTAATCAAGCAAATGGAACCAAATTTGGGATGTGGGGGTTTTCGGAACCAAGAAATGTTTCTATGGAGGTATGAGACTCCTCCCCTTTCTGGAAGAGGTGGGCTCGCATGAAAATTAGACACAAATGTCAACCAAACATGAGAATCATACCTACTGTTATGAAAACTTATATGTAGGGGTTGTTGAGGCCGGAGAAGGTTCTTTTGATGGTTCGAAGCACATTCCCCGTCTGGAAGGGGAGGACATCCATACAAATGAAACACAAATTTCTGCAAAGCTCGAGTTCTTGGAATTGGAGTTCTTCAAAAAAAACCAACTTTGGCATGTGGGGGTTTTTGGGCAGGATTTTTTTTCTTAGGTGGTTCGAGACGTCTTCCCTCTGGAGAGGGGGAAGGAGGGCTCTCAAATCAATGAAACAGAGAATTATCCATGCAACTAAATCACAAAATGTGTTTTTCTCGGGTAAGAAGCATATTCTGATAGAAGTTTGAACCCCTTTTTGGTCAAGAATGGGTTGAGTTACTCCCAGTACTACATTATGCACAAGAAGTTAATCTTAGGTTATGCAAGAGAAAATTACGTACAAACTGACAGGATACGGCTTCGTTTGTTTTTGAAATGTTTCTACGCAGAAAGCAAAACCGGTAGAAACAACCGGTGCAGGGGTTGAATTAATGACACAAACCTTTTTTTTTTGCATAAATAACACACACAAGCAAACGAAAATATTTTAACCAGATTCATTCAGAACCATAAACGCGCCACTTTTATTCATCTTGCATTCATTTTGTTGCATGCGTTGCAAGGCTCGCACCGGGTTCAGCTAGTTATTGATATAAATATCATGCATCTCTCATTTGTAGTCTATAATTTGATAAAGTTGATTGAAATTCCATTCCGTACAGTTCATTGTTCATAATTTGTCTAGATAGATTGCAAGACTTAGTTGGGTTATACCTTGCTCAGACTACCGATTTATAACATGTTATTATAATTATTGACGCAAGAGTTCCTTTCCCAACCTGGCCTCTGCTGTATATAGAAGTTTTCGCGATTCTATTCCATCCTTGGAAGCACCTTGCCAGCCTCGCAGTTTGCGAAGGGTCCGCAGGTCGCCTGGAAACCTCGACCTATCGATAATTTCTTTTTACATCTTTGGTTCAAGAAATTGTTGTTCACTTCTTCCCATGATGTTGGGAAGATATTTCCAAATTCAAAACATTACAAGGAATATTTATATTTTCGGTGTTACTCTATATCTCATATGTCGAAATGGTCGAGTGGTAAGAACACCTATCTAGTAAGCTTGGAGTCTATAGTGTGAACCTGGTTCATGAAAACTTTTTTGTTGCAGGCAATTATCTGACATAAATTATGTTTAATAGGCTCCACCTTCTGCGCTATTTCGAATCTATAGTAGTACCCGAAAAGGTTTACCATCATCGGAATGGCAACATAATCATTTGTCACATTTAGGCAAACATGCATGCAATCAAACATTACGTGTTACTTGGAAAGCTACCTGAGACTTGTGCGAAGGTACTCAACGTGTACGTAGACACTTTATTTCACCACCTATGTACTACTTCACGAACTCACAAGTGATTTGAGGTGTCGCATTATGGATTTGTGTTCAAGTCAGAAGTTGACCATTGCTGCATCAAAGGAAGGTTGAAGCAGTAAGTGAAGAACGAGGAACCCTAAGCAATTTTACTTAAACCAAAAAAGCTAACACAAGCTTTAAGGTAAGATGATTTCAATGTCAAGGTAAGACAATCATATTAATTTCACTGAATTTTTCATATATTGATGTAACATCATATGTTGGGATAAACGGGAGGGACCATCAGAGTACCCGATTGCAGCGATTTGGATAGAAAGAGTGGGACTGCCAACTTCCTGTTGTTAACATTCCGTGAATAAAGGGCGGGCTTTTCTCCCTATCTAATGGGACTGTTTACTAGGCGAGGGCTCGGTTTTGGTGTGGTTTAGGCGAACTTGTTTCAGGAAGGAGATTCTCTCTAGACCCCTGTAGCTTTAAGGTGCGCGTAAGTGTATCTGCTTTCGGGCCCACAATACGCTTTTGGCCCTTCATGCAGGAACACTTACCCCAACCTTGATCAAATCGTTTATTTAAAACAGTCCAGTGATATGAGCAGTTGCCTTGCTACATTAGATGGTAGTTCACATCATCGTAATCATCATCATCAAGTCAGAAGTTGACCATTGGGCAGTGATGAGAAACCATCCATTTTCGGTCTTGTCATATGGGCAAACTCTCAGCATCCAAAAATATCGGGTCTCAACGTGTAGCAGAAATTTTAAATTAACGAAAATCAATTCCCGTGAACAGGACCTACAATTTGTTGCATCGACCTTTGAATTTACCCATTATTATCCAGTAATCAAGTTACCAATAGCCGTAATCAACACTTTAAATAACTTTAGTTCCCTGCGCCCCGTTCAACAGCGAGCCCGAATCTACCGGTGTTAAAGCTCTTCGCTCGTCTAGCAGTCACGTGTTTCAAATTACACAAGAATCCAGAAAAGTGATAGCAATAAAAATCGTAACATTAAATTTATACCACCGCACTCGACAGCGACAACAACCCCATCGTTTATGTTTATAACACTGCCTGCCTGTGAGCTTGAAACACAACTCCACCGATGTCGCTCCTGTTCCTCGTTTCCCTTCAGCCGACTAGCGACTGGTTGTTGGATGTTGTTTGGTGGCGCTAGGATATATCGCAGAAAAAGGGGTTGAAAATGAATACATGCAACAATTTATGAGCCCATATATGAGTCTCGATGGTTTCCGCAGCGCTTTGGCCGTCGTCGTCGTCGCTGCAGCGCGTTCAAATTCCGCAAGTTTTTCAGTGGTGGCGCCTTCTGCGATCTATTGTTCGCTGGCTGCTTTCACTTTCTTTGTTGACTGCCACTGCGATCGTGCGATGAAGGAAGGGGGGGGGACAAACGAAGCAGAAATTAAAATCACTCGACTGGCATATGCTCCGTTGTTCAGCTCCTTCTCCGACTTCGCCACCGGTGTGGTGTCATAATGCAGGAAGAAGCTCAGGTCTAATATCAAAATATCACCCGCGCACTGTCTCTGTGAATGTGTCTGAGGGGATATGCGAGAAAGGATTTAAAATTGAAAAAATAAATTTACATTTTATATGAGTGGTTGGAGTGATTTATGGTTATCCGGACTCAACTAGCTCTTACTCCCGAGTTCAGGAAGAATGACTAGTGCTGTAGGAGTCGTCGACCGGCTTTAAAGCACACACCCCATTAGATGGCGAGGAGTGGCGTTTTGCAGGAAATTGTCATTAGTCATGTCTTAACCGCGGTAAAAAGAGATTTTATGCCACCGTGACTCAACTGAAAGTGGTACAACCGAATGCATTAACCTCGCTCACCCGTTTTTATTTCGAACTCGAATTGATCGAATACGAGCCAGTAATGTTTGGAACACTACTGGTATCGATTAAACAGTCATCCATCATCCTATGGAGCGATGCATGCACTATACACAATTATGATACGCTCGGCGTCATCATCAACATCATCAACTATGGCCGGCACGAGCAGCAGCAGAAGCAGCAGCAGTTGTGAAGTTGGTTAGGATGCGTAAAAAATGGGTATTTCATGCAACAGGAAGCACTAAAACAACATGATTGTGCACTTTGGGGATCTCCATGGAATTGAACAAAGTAGGCTTTAGTCCATCGGGACGTCCAACGGCACAGCTTACTACGATTTTTAATTTCAACCGGACAAGGGTCCATCAAATAATGGCACACATTTTTCACAGGACAAAAACTATTTCCCTCTGTAAATTGAAACTCGGTCCCCATATGGTGCACGTCCACACTTGAATCACGTTTGGATGCCGGAGACGCACTCTTAAATCTCTGCAAAATTTAATATTTCGGTCCAAATTTCCACTGATTGCACATTCTGAAGTGGATGAAAACAAATCAAGGATGGAAAAAGTGGATTTCGTTATGGTCGTTTAGTTTTCCACTGGCTACAGGACGAAAAATAGCACCCAAGCAGTCCCCATAGTAACTCTGTCAGGTCAAGTGTCAGCGGCGGGGAGGGGGCCGGGTGGCCGGGTAGTAAATGAAGAGTAACTTTTTGATATGGAACAGATTCTCGAGACAATTCGGAATGGAGAAAAAGTGTCCCCCCTGCCCCCATGGTGGCAAGGATGGGTGATCATCGCAGTAGGCTGATCCAAAGGAAATGTTTGCGAATAACATGGTATAATTTTGATGGGCTGTTTTGGAAAACTTTTGAAGTTCGGATACGATGAATGATTTTTTTCTTCTCTTGATTCAATCAAAATCTGGATTATCCTAAGGACCAACCGTGTGTTGTCGGTCGTTCGTTTGTATGTGCAACGCTTCTTGTTTGTTTGCCGGAATGGCACATATCTCGGGTTGTAACACTTCCAAGTCGCAAAAAGAGAGAACAGAGATAACTACGGCGACGATGATGAACAGACAGCGCATCCCGAACAGATGTTGCCAACAACGTCCCAACACATTTGTGGAAAACGGTGATGGTGTGCCTCTCCGTTGTCTGCATGCACGGTCCATCGGGTGGTACATTACTTTAAATTTAATTTTTCCCTTTTTTATTGTGTCCTTTTTTCCGACGTTCACGAGACGATAAATCTGTTTTCACTTGACGCAGCACCCAGTTCGTAACATAAACAATTGGGCATGTGCTAGAGTAATAGATTTTTGTGACAAATTGATTTCCTTCCTCCTAACTCTTGCTCAGATAGTAGGCAGCGGATGCATGCTCGGAAGTGCCGGCTGCCTACTTTGATCAATCATCTTTCGAATCGGAATTTATGCTTAAATGGATGATGGGAAATTTTGATTAGTTTTCCAATACGTGTAGAAATTCTCGGTTCACGAAAAAGGGTCACCGAAAATAGAACCTCTTCGAGTGAACCCCAGGCAGATGTTTACTTTGCGTTTGTCACAGAAGATTTATTCGTTTTACGATCCTTTCCATAATGAGGAAATGAGTTGTAAAGTTTAGCCCGCTCCATGGGAAAGAAGCTCAAATTTTCCGTAAAGAGCGTTTCTCTGTTTAAGCAATTAGGTTTTCGAGGTTTTCTCACGAAAACAAACACGTTGCACTCGCTCGTTCGTGGATTTTAACTATGCTTTTATGGCGGCGTGACAAAGTGGAAATGACACTTGGATAATCGAAATCGGTTCAAAAGGGGTGCGACCTCCGCTCTCGTTGTAGGTGGGAATTCCCTTGAATTGTTCATTATTTACCATCCAGATGCTTCAGTCGATTTGTAAAACAAGAGCCGTAATGAATAGTGGGCCGTTAATTCAATTTCATTCGGAGAAAAATGAAAATCATTGTGTGATTAATTGATATCGGCAATTTCCAACCAGCGGTGCTACTTGTGACGCAACAGCCGGTCATGGCAGGGGGCGTAGAGGAAATTGTATAGACCTGCATCAAATTGGACCCCAAAATCGATCCCAGAACAACAACAAAATCAATCAATCATCGCCTATTGAATGATGAATGAAAAAGTGGAGTTAGCACGTCGTTAACAATCAGATAATCGCTGATGCCATTAGTTGTCTATGTTCCACTTGTCGTCAAACAAGTTGAATTAATATAATTATAAACTGGGATAATAGACCACAATACCAGACCACAAATCGAACCCAGCCATCTCTGGCCAGATTTAGCTTTCTTTCAATTTTCCAAAGGAACAACCCGACTAAATCTGCATCACGTCAAGATTAAAGGTGTTGCAAAAACTCATCAAGTCGATTTCTCTCATCACCATCCCACCTGCTGGCCACGCCCAGTTCGCAACACTTTCTTGTACGAAACTTTAAGCCGGAACGCAAAGCTTCCGTCCATAGGTAAACAGTTCACATCCCCGTTGGTAGATGCAACGAACGAGGCAACGCATCAAGGAAACTTTTTGATGGACGTATTTTAATAATAACGCAATCAGACACGAGTGATGAAAATTTCAAAGGCAGAAAATTTAATAAAGTATCCCCTTCCGTTCCACCCCGTTCCGAGTGAAAGCACAGGTAGTGCAGAACGCTTCATTCGATTTAAAGTGCGGAACGTGGAAAAATCTGCATGTGAAAAACTAGCGCTGGAACTACCCCCGGTCAGCTGGGCGAACATCAAATTCGAAAATAAAATTCCTATGCCAGTGAGTGTGTCACGATCGATATCGAGTGCAGTACCAAGAACGCCCGAGCAGGGTTGCCAGACATGATTATTTATTTGGTAGTCTGTTTTTGAATCAAATGTCGGTATATTGCATTTAGGTTGAGATTTGTGCAAGATTTTCTCCTGTCACTCTCCTTGAAGGGTTGCCAGACAAGATTATTTACTTGGTATTCTGCTATGATTTAGTCATCTGGCGTAAAAATTAGCTTGGAAATGGTATAAACAACATTAGGAATTGTCCTTTCGCAGAATGGTAAATCCGCTGTATAATAAATTAATAGTCTGGATTCTTTGAAGATCGGACTAAATTCATTTTCAAACAGATTGACAGGAGAAAACCTTGCCTGATAGTTGGAACACCAATCTCAATCAAAGTAGGCCTTTGACTAGATGTCATTTTATCAAGGGACATGCAATGCACCGACTCAATTGTCAACCGTATAAACACTACCAGTTTAGTTTTCTGCGGAGATAAATCGATCCCTAGATCCCTATTCCAAGAAGATAGGTTATCTAGGAAATTTTGCAATGGTCCGCCTCTTAAGGAAACCACACTGTCGTCAGCAAGTAATCTTAGCGTGTATTGTTCTGCCTAACAATTTTAAATATCTTTGACGTAAAAGTTATAAAGAAGGTGGCTGAGGCATGAGCCTAGGGTAAGACCCATGTAAACAATTCAGGAAGTTGTCAGTTTTTCAAGTGAAAAGTTCATTTGCTCTTCTGAAAACAAATTGTACAAACTTTATTTCAAATTCCGGGAAGTCCACATATCTGCAAATTTTCTTACAGGATTTCAATGAAAACTGAATCAAAAGCCCTTTTAATGTCCAGGAATATTGAAGCCAGTTGCTCCTTGTGTGCCAAGGCTAGTTGAATATCTGTTCCTTTGCTCTTACGGAACCCAAACTGTGTATTTGATAAAACTACTTAGCTCGACCCATTAATCGAGCCTTCGAAATATCATTTCTCCAACAATTTTCTAATGCACGAAAGCATAGTGATCGGACGGCATGAATTATGATCAGATGCTGGTTTGCCAGGTTTTTAAAAAGCTATTACTTTGACCTGTCCCCACTCAGGCGGTACAATATTGTTTTGAAGTAAGGAGTTACATAGGTCCAGCTAGCATCTTTTTGCGATAGCTTGGAGATTTTTCAGAAGATCGACTTTTATCAAATCGCATCCGGGTGAGGAGTTGTTAGATGAAAGAAGAGCCATAGAGAATTCCAGTATTCCAGTGAGCCGCCCTTTGCAGTCGTTACTCGAAAAATATGTTTTGCTGGAACATAATCCTCATATACCTTTTCCCGAAATCGAATATCCATCGGTTCGAATATTCATCCATCTCATTAGAAGATGAGCGGTTACGCATGTTGCGAGCATCATTGCGAGGTCATTGAGATTTCTCGTGGGCGTCCTTAGACACAATTTCGCTGTGTTTCAAGTTTGGAATATTCCGCGAAGTAAGTGGAAGAAATATGTCTCCGATAAGCTTTAAAAGCGTTTTTTTTATTTGTAAAAACAATTCTAAACATTCATCAGGTCAGGTTGAGCTGGTCTCCTTTTGAAGGACGCACTTTTTTTTAACAAGTTTATTTATTTGTTCAGGCTCACTTGCATTAACTTTCCATAGTCAGGTTTTCGTTTTATAAACATTAAATATAGAAACAAATTTATTTAAAACCAAGTCAAAGTTGAAGGCCCAACACGGAATAACCCAAGTAACAATTTAAGTTTTATTCTTGCCGTATATCACTCCTTCCAGCATTGTTGATAAAACCAAATTCAAAACTGTTTTGTCCATCAACACCTCCTCTAAGCAGCTTTAATGCCGGAATTTGTGCAAAGTGGCCCACTCTTTAGACGGTTGTGAAAATAAATAAATAAAACCTTTACAAGACCATGAAGATTTTGAACATGTTCGCGTGAAAGATGTTATGACTACTTGAAAACCTTCATAAAACCTATTAGCTGCATTCAGAACCAGCATAGGGCCAAATGGCCACCGCTTTTAAACTTCACTGTGATATCCTGGTTGGTTTTTGTTGTACTGCTTTGTACGATTCTGTTAAATTCGATCTCATCTGTTTCATTTAGCGGTGAAGAATATCTTGGAAAAAAGTTCTAGGGTTGCGGAATTTTTTTTTCTACAGCAAAATATCTAAAACAAATTGAGTATTTACAGCGTATCATGCTCCGAATCATATGCCGTTTAATCTCATGGGGAATATTGACACGACAAGAGCCTAAAATTAATGTGCCTCGGAAATAATGCGAGTTTTCAAATACAAAACAACACATTAAAACAAACATATTCGATTAATTAATCATGAATTTCCTGAAAATTTATGGAATTTAATAAGATTATTAAAACTATTGCCAAAATTAGTCTCCGATCTACAGTTCATTTGCATTAATTTCGAAATATGGTGTATTTATTTTTCCACATTTCAATGATTTCGTATATTTAAGTACGTTGATTGGAAGAAATCACAGTTTTTCACGCGCCAATTCATCTTCGTAATGACTACTATGAAACTACTTGGTCATTTGGTGACTTTCCTCAATGCCAATTCACCGTTAAATGCATTCACTGGAGGCAAAATGGTTATTAAATGCTTTTTCAACTGACCAGAATAAGGTTATATGAATGAGTCCTTAAACGGCATTTAAATACAACATTTAACGAGTTCATAAAGTCAAAATAAAACCTTTGCTTGGAGAAAAAGGAAATGTAGAAGACAAGGTTTCAAGATCCTAGTAAAGAAGCCGTGTACACACTTAGAAAGTTTTACAGTAGTCGGTAATTTTTGATCGAACTTTCATCACGTTCGGTAATCCGGTTTACCGGATTTCGGTAAAATTTTACAGTATCGCTGCAAAAATATTACCGGAACATGTCTTTTTTTTCAAAATTCGTTAAATCGGATTACCGAACGTTCAGCTGTTGAAAGTTCGGTGAAAAATTTCCGAATACTGTAAAACTTCGAAGTGTGTAGGTTCTCATAAACCAGACTCAAATATAAAGCCTATCGACAGCTCTTGGTACCATAATAAAACCACATTGATTTCCAGTGGCTTTCATAAAACTTTAATGATTTGATGGTTTTGGCAATGTCTCTTTTGGGAAACAGCGTTTAATGAATGATGATTAGACATGAGGCGAGAAATCGCACGAATGAAGTCTCGACCCACTTCCAACCTCCTAAACCAAAATTTCTTTGACAGCCTGGGAATGATAGAATACAGCCATCTCCCCAAATCTTCTAAACTCCATTAAGACTGCCAGCTAACGAGTTATCTCTGACCGAAAATTGAGGAAAAATCGTTGAAGGCGGTATGTCGGTGATAAATATCTCCTTCCATAGCGCCCACCTTCGCAAACGAGTCCGCTTTCTCATTGCCCGGAATCGAACAATGAGATGGGATCCATACAAAAGTGAAAATAAAAGAACGTGAAAATAAAGCAATTAGATGACCTCTTATTTTCATAAGAAAATAAGAGATGGACTAGAGATTGAACTGAGACTATCCGTGAAAATAAAGCAATGATCCGGTGTTAGTGGGGCAACAGTTTCTAACGAAGAATGTCTTGCCGCCAATCCAGCAACAAAAACAGAACAAGGAGCTTGAAGAAAGGTGCACTTGGAACATTTCGTTTCTGTGCTTCAAATGAACTTTTGTAGATCAGATCGACGAGGAATCGATATTCTTCTAACAGTGGAAGAGTGTCGACGCATTCAGTATTCAGAACCGATTGTCACCTCCATTGCATATATTTTTGTGGGAAATCATGGGATTCCATGGTAATTAATGTAACCCAGAATAAATACTGAGGCCGGTACAATAGAAACTAAGTTCCAGAGTTGACTGCGGCTAATGGAAGTTCTGGGAGGAACGTAAACAGAGGCTATGCAAAGGTCTTTATTCTTTGCAGTTACTTGACAAGCGATGATTTCGACGGCTGAAAGAGATGGACGAGAAATTTTGTAGAAAGGGTAGCACTTGTTGCTCCCTAAAAGCACTCCTCCATTAGAACCGTCTCTATCCAAGCATATAATGTTAAAATCCTGGAAGTTGAGTTCATTTTCTAAAGAAAGTCATGTCTTACAAAGAGCAAATAAATCACAATCGGAATTGTGAACTGAAAATTTAAGCCAGTCTACCAGAACTGCGGTAGTCTGGCTCAAATTTTTAGTTCACAATTCCACAATAGTAGTACGGTAATCATATTTCCAACCTGATTTGATGAAATATTGATCGAAAGATATGATCAAAGCTAGGAACAAGGTTGGAACGAGTCATTTAGTAAGAGATTGACTAATTTACCGAAAGCACCTTTCAGAAAGTGAATTTCAAAATATGTCGTAAGACGATATAATAGTGTTTAATTTTACATACAACTTTGTCTAACATTATAATGTTTGTCATCGCACTAGTACCAACGAGACATACTTAAAATTGTATGCTCCATTAATTTAGTATGCATTACTGTAACTAATGCTCTCACGCCTTAGGTATTAGAGTTTATATTGCACTCTGAGCCAAAATTTTTGAAAAATACATGTTCTACAAGTTCATCATACATTATAATTTAAAATTTAGCTATGATAAGAGTTACCAATAAACAGGTTGAGTTCATACTAAATGAGCCATCCCATGCCTAGGGGGAGGTCATGAAACAGTCAATTGCTAGGTACGATTATAATATGGAAGCAAGGCAAAAACTAAGATTGTAAGAATGTCTGGTAGATACCATTAAGCTATCAATCCTCGAATAAACTTGGTATTTTTGTTTGGAAAATTTGAGGAGTTTTAATTATTGATAAAACCCGGAAAACTTAAATTAAATTTAACTTGATCATTTCAAAAAAAAAAATTATAATAAACTGAAACAGTTTTTCTAACTATCACTAGTAAACGCAAGAAAATTCCTTTAAATTCCACTAAAAAGGCTTATAATTTGACGGATAGGCCTGACAATTTTGTCTTGTCAGTGATATAGAGCTCTAGCATAGTGTTGCTTTGTAAATAACCGTTACTATGCTCAGCTGACTGAGCTTCTTTTTATTTTGGATAGTTTTATCCTGTTAGAGCTTCCATTTTGACGAAACTATTGTGTTAACTAAAGAAGTTAACACGGAAAAAATATCGTTTCCAGATCCTTGAGCTGCAGTCATGAAATCGAGAACAAGCAAAAATACATCTATGAATCCAAGAGGGTCTGAGTTGTTTATGGGACACCTGTTACCAGAAATGGGAAGAAAATTGGTACTTTCCATTACATTCCAACTACCTTTGTTATCTTGACAGATACGGCAGCATTTCAGTCTATAATGTGCAGACTTCTTCAGTATCTCGTACTAATAACTCGACTGAAGTCTGCACATTGCAGGCTAAATACGCGTATCTGTCAAGATAAGCAAAGGTAGTTGGAATTAAATGGAAAATACTAATTTTTCTTCCCATTTCTAGTAACAGGTATCCCACTAAACAGCTCAAACCCTCTTTTTTTTAGTATAGAGCAGGTCAATGCGTAACCTTCGTGTTTTCACTAATTTGCTAACCAGGTATTTCAATTGTTGTGCAAGAATAATAACCAGAGTTTGACATGAATCACAACATTTTAGCACAAACAACGACAGATCAACAGCTTTTTGCCTTTTTTAAGTTGCAAAGTGCATCCAATACACGACAACATAACGTAATCGAAAGACAAGCAATCGAAAGTTCAAAAAGCAAACTTCACAATTATTTTACAAATTTTGCAATTTTACTGTATGCATTCATTAATCAAACAAATCGATCAATTATCCAAATAAGATACCCTCTGCACAAGCAAGTGCGCCGGAAAGAAGGGCAACTGAACCGGGAAAGCTCACCCGGAACGAGTCTGAAGGTTGATGAATATTGTTTCGTCTTACGACTATGCTGAATGTAGTTGATATTCATCCACTACAGTTACAAGCTAGCGAATGACTTTAGAGTTCTTCAAACAACTAAAAGTTATTTAAATATCCTCGACAGTAAGAATCGCATCGGAGATAACAACATCGATCTCCATATCTTGCGTGGGGATGTAGATGTAATATTCAATCTTGAAGCCAGCTCGCTGCTATGTCGCCTGGGCCTCCTTGAACGATTTTACTTTAGTGTATGTGGAAATGCCTTACATTAACAATAGCCCGTGATAAGAATGTCGAAATTATTTTCTAGCACTTTTCACTTTATTTCTTCGAAAAAGACCATTGTCTCGTTAATTCCTTCTTTAAGTAATACATCGTTTCTGTTTTCGATCGTTCCCAAATTGACAGATGTTAATCGACATGCCAAAAAAGCTTAATACAGTATTAAAAAAAGTGTATTCATCCCTACTGACAAATCGCAATTGTACTGTTTTGCGATTGATAAGTGAGCTGTTAATATGACTTTTTTATATGATTTATTCAGTTTTAGAAGCTTTTCTTTTGGCCATCGAATTTACATGACATTTTTCTTCCTAGAAGAAATACGCAAAAAAAAAGTTATATTAAATATAGGTTATAATATTTTAGAGTGTATTACGTGGTACCTGTCACTTTATCGAATGTAAACATTGCAAACAGCGCACATTCCATCGTTAGGTGAATTTGTATACCAAAGTTGAGGTTATTTTGCTTAAAAATGCCTTTAACCCACAAATTTCGAAAAGTGTCTGAAAATTGATAATAGAACATCATAGGTCCTGTAAAAGCTATAGTACCAAATACATATGGTAATCAATTACATTTGGTGATCAATTATGAATACGATGACGCGAGATTGACAAAACACTTATAGTTCTTACAAACGATAATCGTTTGTAAGAAGCATAAGTGTTGTGTCCAATCTCGCGTCACGTTATCATAAGTGTACTGCAGTTCTTACGTTGGCTCTAAAGCGAAATTATGAGTGCAATTGCAGATATTGTGCCATTTCGTAAAGATACGGTTGCTTAAAAAGTTCAAAGGTTCAAAAAAATGCGGTTCCATCTTACCAGCGGCACGAGCAGGACGTCCATCGAAGACAAGTTCTCGGATTGCCAGGGCTATCGTAAACAAAGTTATGCAAAACTGAGGCTAACCAGCTCCCAAAATTGCAAAACAAATTGAAAATGAGTTTTTAATTCATGTTATACCTAAAACATTGTAAATGAAGCCGAGCATGATCTCAAGAGCTGAGTGGCACTTATGAAGCCATGGTTATCCGCGAAAAACATTAAAAATGGTTTAAGTGGGCACAACAGCACATGTCATGGATAATTGATGACAGGAATAAAATCATCATATGAGACTAAAATAAGGCTATTTGGGTCTGATAGTATCACAAGAAAATGGCGGAAGTCCGGTGAAAGCTTGAAAAGGAGTATTTAAGGCCAACAGTCAAACATGGTGGAGGTAAATTCTTGCAACATCATTAATTGTCAAATAACTCAGCCAGATTTTTCATGGTCTATGCAGGTAGGGTCGTCTGGTGCTTGAATTCATTGACGGAATAATGGTAAATGATGTTTATCTGGACATATTGGAGCGAAAACATCAAGCAACTGCCCGAATACTGAAAATGGGTCGAAGATACACATTCCAGCAAGATGGGGACACGAAGTATACGTCAAAACTGGTATTGCAATAGTTCAACGAACGAAAAAAATACGTGTTGGATTAGCTAGCACAGTCGCCTGACCATAACCCAATAGAACAGCTGTGGTCTATTTTGAAAATTAAGGTTCAAGAAGAACATCCAACAAGCATTCAGCAAATATGACAGTAATTGCAACTGAATGGAACAAAATCACACCAGAAAGACTGCTCAGCTTGTAGAATCAATGCCGCAAAATTGCCAAGCTGTATTGAAGCCAAGATTGGTCACACAAAATATTAAACAATATTATGTTATTATAATAATAATAAACATTTGCGCATTTTTTCTATTGTTTTATTGATCTTACCATAGTTTTCCAAAGGAGGAAAAATATCATGTGAATTTGATGGCAAAATGACAACACTTAAAATTGAATAAATGATATCAAAACATTCAAAGAAACAGCTTACTTTTCAACTGAATATAAAAAAATTGCAATTGGCGATAGGGGTGGAAAATTTTTTTTTACATACTGTATTTAGGAAAAAATCATAACAACAAAAACCAAAAACTACCACGTTTTCTATAACCTTTAACACCGTTCAACTTGCAAACAATCTGCCCTCACTGCATTCAAGTTCTAGCACCAGACATAAATTATTCGCAGCCCCGTTCGAGTAATCAATCAAACTGAAAAATTATTCAATTCAATTGCTGATCCCGAGCGTCCCGATCGGATATAAGTGGGTGAACGCCATATCATCGTCATCATCCTCCTCGTCCTCATCATCGAAATCATGCCAGTTTGCGCCTCGTCTCGGTCTCTACTGCTGCAATGCAATGCAATGCAATGTAGACAAAATGTATAGAAATGCAAAATTGAAAATGCGAACGATACTCTCCGGTGGAAATCGGGCTTCGACCGTACGTGTTTGTACAGATTCTAAAAAGCCTACTGCAAGCTCTACGCAGCGACGTTCAATGCCTGGGGAAAGGGCCTTTGCATGTGTCCATCAAAGCATGCTGCGGCGTGAGGCTGTTGCCCTGAGTACGAGAAAGCCCAACCACTCAATGCTTCAAAAACAAATCATAAACTCTGACTGATGTTTTGTGGGGAGTTTTAGTTCTATCCGATAACATGTGAACTTTTGCCGAAGAATTTTTGGATTGATGTAGTTCTGCTTGGGAGGGGAGGATTTTGTCGGCCTGGGTGCATGAATCTGAAATCAAGGATTGCGGTGCGTTTATGGGATTTGTGGCACAATATGGGAGACGTTCTGGTGACAGATCGAATGCTCACAGCCGGCTGTATAATTGGAATGTAGACTAGACAGGGCTGTGAAGGTTGGTAGGAAATTTTGCGTTGGACATTGGGAAAGTTGTTTTTGATTGTAAAACGTTCATTGATTCGATGATGTCGATTGATGTGTCTTTTATGTGGCTCAGTGTATCGAACATTTTTGAATGGCTTTTTTTGTACTTACATAATATGCAGAACTCATTCCAGCTTACCTGAAACAGAAAACAAAATAAACGTTAATAAGTTACGTTTGTCAAGTTAAGTTTCTCGAGCAAATATTTCATGTTAGTCTCATACTCTTTTCACCCTGTTCTACGATTCCTTCAGGGAGTCAACTCTATATAACGAAATCAAAAAGTCAGATAAGAACTGAAACGTGATTTATAACGCCAACCAATTCGTCATGGGGATTCCACCGAGCTATCGCGTGTTCTTTCTTATTCAAGTCGACACTTTTAAGTGTCACTATCTATTTACTGCCTCGCGTGAAACCTTGATAAGCAAATTGACTTTGTTCGTGTTAAGAAATGAATATGGAATCAGATCGTTATTATGAGTTTAATGAATTCCAATTTATTCAAAATCAAAATCAACTGCAACGATCTACACATCTCTTTCCAACAATTAAACGAATCCTGGCGAGTGAGTTTTGAAAATTCGCCGTTCAAATTACGAACGGTATCAACTCCGCGTGGACCTTAAATGGAAATCGATCTGAAGTTCATGTCTCGATACTTTCCCGACAATTTATTACCTCCGTAAAGAACCAATTTAGAGTGGAACCGTTCCAAAAAACTTATTCGGCAATCAGAAGTCAACCTATAACCAATTTTCCCGAACGACTTCCTTGAGATACTTTTTTAATTTCTACAGTGACATTTTCATTACTCGGTGGTCTGAAGAGGGGTTAAGGGAAGTGATATATTGCCGCTCTTTTTTCTCTCTCCCATCCATATTCAGTCATTGGTGTGGGGTCGAGTTCAGATCGCTCGTTCTTCCAGCGCAATTCAAAGCAATTAAACGGTAGACTAGCTAGATGGGTTCATTTTTCAAATCTCACCTCCTTCTCCTTCGAAAGGGCAACATGCCATGAATGTGCCGCCTTCAGTCCCTTTTCACTTGTTATGAAACGATTGATGGCTCTTCTACCGCTAATTCGAGGAGTGTTCACGACCATGCTCGACACCCCCATGGGATGTTAGCGTGCTGATTTAACGAGTTTTATGTTCTTCTTGACTGACTGCATCCCGGTCGCAAGTCAATTAGAACGGGTGTATCGATTTGTCGTTAAAATGAAACTCACATCAACAAACCCCGTTGGGGACCCAATCTGCAATAGATTCGAAATGCGATAAAAATCCGACCCTAACCTACATTCATACAAAATAGCTCCAGTGTCGCCAAATTCCGATACAAATTTTTACTACTGCCACCACCTTATCCGCGCAATTTATCAAACCTATAAAATTTGCTGTAACACTGTTTTACGGTCCAGAGCGGCGGTTGACGAGCAGCCTCACGGAAACTTTCCGACTCTAGACAGCATCGATTTCGGCAGAAAAATAACGCTCCTTCCTCGAGCTGATGGATTTTCTTTGAAGGTGATTTTTACGAGCTTGAAGAAAGCCATACTCCTACAGCTTTGCTCTGCCTTCTGCAAAATGGAGGCGGAGGATTTCTTCCGACATTTTGGCTTACCGTTGAAGTCGGGTATGCTGCTTCGAAGTGGTGCGCCCGGATGATTGAGCCAAGACGAATCAAATCAGCGCTAATGCTGCCTGACGGCTGTGGGAAGCGGCTGGATATGATAAGCTTTTACATGAGATGTTGCACTCTCAATCATGTAAGTATGAGCAGGCTCCGCAGGCTTTATGGTAGCTTGAAGCAATCATACAATTTCGCTGGAAATGGAAGATCTCGATGAAGAAAGCTGATAGGGATAAGGTCAGAATTTTCAGTCGCCCGAACGTGACTGTTGTTACCGCTACTGCAGGTATCTATTAGTTCGTATGGTGATGAGTGAGCAGCTGAGCAGTGACATTTAAAAGTCTTTACTCTTGGCAGCTAACAAACTTATGAGCGGCCCATAAACAATTGTGTATATTTGAACATACTTCAAGCATTTGGGAAGTTTTCGATGCCATTTATTTGAGTTTGTCCTAGTTTTTTTAACGTAGGACTACGTTATTCTTTGTATATCGGGTGTCGTTTCAACATTTCGACGGAAACAAGAGCACCTGGCGTGAAAGGGTTTTGAACGCTAATGGTTTCGTTCGAATGAACGGAGTGATTTCCATAACGCCATTCGATTATAGAAACTTACAATTGTTTGGCAACGTAATTTCAATTAAAGTGCATATTAGTATATCGTGGCTCAAATTTTTACTTCAGAATGACTTACTTTGCTCCCACACAGGCCTGCATCTGAACGTGTTGAGAATATGGGTTTCGCTTTCCGAGTCATCGACAACGGGTCAACAAAATGGTATCAAATTGTCTTCTTCTTTTATTTCATCTACTTTCGCTGCATGCCTGATGCAGAAATAGCCACACCTCTAAGCTACCAATATAATGTTGCTTTGTTGCTGTGTGTCTGATTTTATGGCTGAAGCTCCATCCCGCTTATGAATTTTGCTTCGTGCTGCGTTTCTCGTTCATCTCTTCTTTTTCTGGGCTATCGCTTTATCATCCGCTGGATTATAGCGCGCTAGACGGCCTCAAGATGATTTCATTCGAGTTCCCGCTGTGCATCCGCATGCGACAGTCCGTGTTTATTCCGTGTCGGTACTCAGTTCTCCTGCGTTTGACCGATTTTCTCGGAAGTGGCAAGGCGCAAGCAACCGCCGGAGACTGCGGAAAACAACGCACAGCAAAAATGACGTGATGCCATACGAGCGAGCACGTAATGGCACCTGCCGGTAACCGGAAGCCGAGCCGTCAGCACCCAGATGCCGCGAGGCACCGATGTCGATGCCGAGACCGCCGAACTCTCATCGCCAGCATCAGTCGCGGCGCAGTCGGAATTAGCTTGCCGGTTCAATTCACCTCGCTTTTCAAACTGTGCAGCGTAAGGCACCAATGCAGGAACATTCCCAAGCCGTGGTATGACATTCACTGCAACAGGGAAAATTGGAGTTCTTCGCGCGATGCTCCCGTCAATAAACCGTTGAAGGTGGTTATTTGAGACATTCCGGATGAAATTATTTCGAGCTAAACTGGTCAAACTGAAGCCGATCGAGTGTTTCCTTGGGCGGAAGGATAGTCCAACTATCAGCGTAATCGAGCTTAGACCATTTGAAAAGCACTCCACCCGTCTGGACAGGCTCCTAAAAATAGAGACACCAGACGATCGACTTCACAGTTCAGAATTATGTCACTGCGTAGAGCTGGTCTGCCTGTGAACTATGTAATCAATATTTATCAGCTAGTGCACATACGAGGCTGATTACCACAATATGGTTTTGGTAAGTTCTTCTTACAACTTCGGGTTAATCCTTCAGAAAGTTGTTCACAAAACCTTTAGGTGATCCTTCGGAGAACTCATGGAAGTTCTTCGAGGAATTCATGGAGTTCTTTAGAGAATTTAAGAGAATTTTCAACAAAACTTCGGGAAATTTTTCAGAGAACTTCAGGAAATTTTCTGAGAACATCTGAGAAATTCTTTAGAGAACTTTAGTGATGTTTTGCAAAATGCTTCTGGAAAGTTCTCAGAGAACTTCAGAAGACTTTATGGAAGTTCTGCAAAAACATCAGGGAAGTTCTGCAGAGAACTCCTGTGCAGTTCTTCGAGAACACCAGAAAACTAAGAGAACTTCAGTGATGTTCTGCAAAGAATCAGAGAAGTTCCTTGAGAAATTCATGGAGTTTTCAGAGAACTTCATGGAAGTTCTTCAGAGAACTTCTGGAGTTCTTCAGAAGACTTAATGGAAGTTCTGCAATGAACATCGAAGTTCTGCAAAGAATTTCAGGGAATATTCTACAGAACCTCAGGGAATTCTTCTCGAAGAACTTCATGGAAATTCTGCAGAGAATTTCAGGGAAAGTTCTTCAGAGAACTCTAGGAAATGGCAAAGAATTTGAGGGAACCATGCAGTTCTTTGAAAATTTCATAGGATTCTCTAAAGGATTTTCCTGAAGATTTCTGCATGAATCTGCTTTAAAGTTCTCTGAAAAATTCCTGATGTTCTCTGGCAGACCTTCTCTGATGATTCTCTGCAGAACATCCCGCAGCTTTCTCTAGAATTTCCTGATGTTCACTGGAATAATTTCCTGAAATTCTCTGCAGAACTTCCTTGAAGTTCTCTGAAGAACTTTCCAAAAGTCTCTTGCAGAACATCCCTGAAGTTCTCTGAATATACTTCCTGAAGTTTTCTAAGAACATGCCTGCAAGTTCTCTGCAAAACTTCCTTGAAGTTCTCTGCAGAATCTCTATGAAGTTCTCTGCAGAACATTCCTGAAGTTCTCTGCCAAATTTCTTATATGTTCTCTGAAGCACGTGTTAAAGAACTACCCTGAAGTTCTCTGCAGAACTTTCCATGAAAGTTTCACTAGAAACTTTTATGAAGTTCTCTGAAAAACTTCCTGAAATTCACCCAAATACTTTGCAGAAATTCTCTGAAGAATTTCCCTGAAGTTTCCTGAAGAACTTCCATTGAAGTACTCTGAACACCTTCCATGAAGTTCTCTGAAGAAATTCCATGAAGTTCTCTAAAGAAATTCCATGAAGTTCTCTAAGAAACTTCCCTGAAGTTCTCTGCAGAACATCCTTAAAGTTCTCTGCAGAATTTCCCTGATGTTTTCTGAAGAACTTTCCCGAAAATCTCTTTAAAACTTTTCTGAAGATCTCTGAAAGACATCCATGAAGTTCTTTAAAAGACTTCCATGAAGTTTTCTGAAAGACTTCCATGAAGTTCTCTGAGGTACTTCCCTGAAGTTTTCTGCAGAGTTTCTCTGAAGTTCTCTGAAGAACCTACCGGAAGTTCTTTGCGGAACTCCTCTGAAGTTTTCTGAAAACTTCCTTGAAGTTCTCTGAAGAACTTTCATGAAGCGTTCTGAAGAACTTCCATTAAACTCTCTGAAAAACTTCCATGAAGTTCTCTGAAGAACTTCCATGGAGTTCTCTGAAAAACGTCTAGTTCTCTGGAAGAGTTCCCTGAGGTTCTTAGCAGGGATTCCCTGAAGATTTGTAGAACTTCCCTGAAATTCTGTGAAGAACTTCCCTGATGTTTTTTGCAGAACTTCCATAAAATTTTCTGAAGAACTCCAAAAAGTTCTCTGATGAACTTCCGTGAAGTTCTCTGAAAAACTTCCATGAAGTTCTCTGAGGAACTTTCATGAAGTTCTCTGCAGAACATCACTAAAGTTCTCTTCAGAATTTCCCTGAAGTTCTCTGAAGAACGTCCATGAAGTTCTCTGATGAACTTTCATGAAGTTCTCTTCAGAATTTCCCTTAAATTCTCTGAAGAATTTCCCTGATGTTCTCTGAAAAAGTTCTCTGCAGAGCTTCCATGTAGTACTCTGAAAAACTTCCATGAAGTTCTCTGAAGGACTAACCCATGTAGTTTTGTGAACGATTTCTCTGAAGGACTAACCAGAAGTTGTCAGAAGAACAAACAAAAAAAAACATATTGTGGTAATCAACCTCGTATGTGCACGTGCGATAAACATTAATTACATAGTTCATAGGCAGACCAGCGCTACGCAGCAAAATTATTCTGCACTATGAAGTTGACCGTCTGGAACACAATGATTATTCGAGTAAATTTCCTGAGAACAATGAACTCATACATGATCTAGATATCAAAATACAGATATTACAAAAATTTACCAGAACACTAGCGCAACATGTTCCAGTATTAAAGGGGTGTATTCGATAAAAATGGCACACACATATATACTCATCAAAATTAAACTGATTGTCGGATATTCTTGAAATTTTCAGGAATGAAGAACTACTAATAAGTTTTGATTTACAATATTTGTTTTATTCAATTTCGTCTCCCATCCCGAATGCCCGCACCTTCCTTTTCACTCCACCCATCAAATTTTGTACAACCGATTTTCCCAGTGTTTTTGTTGTTTTTACCCAAATTTTCTTCAATTCTAGCTCTGTTTTTATTGGTTTGGGATGTTTGCGAAGTTCCGTTTTCATAATTGCCCAGAATTTTTTCAATTGGACGAAGTTCCGGTGAATTTGGTAGGTTCATATTCTTTGGCACAAAATTGACTCCGTTGGCTCGGTACCACTCCAATACGTTTCGAGCGTAGTGGCAGGATGCTAGATCAGGCCAAAACAGAGTTGGTCCTTTGTGCTTCTTAATGAATGGCAAGAGACGCTTCTTAAGGCACTCTTCCGTGTAAATCGCACCGTTTATTGTTCCGGAAGTGATGACGGGAGCACTTATTTCAACCATCGACTCGAAGGGGAACATCGAACTTCGACTTGGCAACGAAATATTCTTGCCCAGGAAGTTGACGGAAGTCAGCCTTGACGTATGATTCGTCATCCATCACGATGCAACCGGATTTGGTGAGCAGCTTCTGTAAAGTTTCCGGGCGCGGGTTTTCGCAGTGATGTTTTGTTTTTCATTCCGGTTTTGGGCTTTTGCACTTTGTAAACATGTAATCGCCAGCACGCTTCATGGTTTTCTGCACAACACCGACTGACGCCTTAGACTTTTAGCGACATCTCGAATTGACATGTTTGGACGGTTTGGACGACTTTCCTGGCCATTTTACTGTCCATTGGACCACTTTTACGACCACTCCCTTCCTTCCTTTGGACACTCAGACGCTCCTTGAAGGTTCTTATTACACGAAACACAGTTGTATTTGCAATTCCAAACCTTTTAGCAACCCACCGGTGGGACGCCCCTGGATTTTGATTGTGAGTGCACAAAATTTTCTCACGGACAATTTCTTGTTTCGACGACATGACTGGAACTACTGAGTGTATAACTATGAAACTTGGCAGATGTAAATAATACACTATGGATAAGATCTACTCAAATTTCTAGGTTTTTTACTCATACGATTCAAAAGTTACAGAAGATTTTCTGTGTACCATTTTTATCGAATACACCCTTTAGTTAAGATCATTAAAACTATCTGTTGGACAGTTTATTCCAGGTCTTCCCACTCTGATAAGTTTAACGTTAATGCTGGTGTTTTTTGCCAAGGGTAGCCTCTTAGGCCCTATCCTATTCAACATTTTCACGTCAGATGTTCCTCCTGCCGGGTGATAGTGTTTTGTCGATGTTTGCGGACAACACCTCCATCATATACAAGGGCGAATGATTCGTGCTCTGACTGAAAAACTTCCGGAGGTTCTCACTGTTCTGTCCAAATAATTCAATATCTTGAAGATCTGTATCAATGCAGATAAAACCCAGAGGATTTGGTTTCCGCACTACAAGTCACATCGACTCATTCCGCCAGGAGATATCAAAGTTCACCTCTGTAACACACCGATCGATTGGTCCGGGGAACTAGTCTACCTTGATCTCACCCTAGATAGCAAATTGTTGTTCCGATCAGGGTTGCAATTTCTCTGGGAGAATCACCCGGGTGCACATTTCTCAGCCTCTTTGGTGAGTATCATTGTGCTTGCCACACAGTATACAAATTATGCATTGATGATTGGCTTCAAAAGCTTAGTAACTGTGAATTGCATCTAGAACATTAAGTTGTGAGAGCCTGCCAATCAGCTAATTGCGCTTTCACTCAATGGCACACCGGCTCTTTAACATACCAACGGAGAAGGAAGAGTTCGAAGCTGAAAGGGTGAAAATCCACGAGGCCGCTGAACTGAATGGGTATGATAGAGAATTTGTCAACAAAATCATCCGAAAACACGAACGCAAAAAACATCGACAAGACGCGACTACATCCGAGCCAGAAAAATCATGAGAACCAAAGAATTAGTTTACCGTTCTACCTTAAGGTTACTAACGCCATTCAGAATATTGTGAAGGATCATGGTTTTCAGGCGGTCTACAAAAGCAACAACACGCTGAAAGACATTCTATGTGCCCTCAAAGATAAAATTCCGAAGGACAAAATGTCAGGTATTTATGAAATCCCGTGTAAAATTGCCCGGCGGTGTACATTGGTCAAACCGCCGAAAATTTAAAGTCCGCTTGAGGGAACATAGAAACGCCGTTGATAACGAAAGGCCCAATGAGTCAAGCGTAGCAGCACACTCTACCGGATCAGATCACAGAATAGATTGGGATCATGCGAAACTTATAAGTGCGTGAGAAAGGTTTCCCACCTGAATGCCCGGGAATCCATGTACATCGCCACCGCTGAGCAGCCGCTGATGAACGAGGACGAAGCTCCTATAGCTTCGTCTCTTTTCCACTTGACGAAGCGGCAAATCAAAGAGATCCAACCCCCCCTCTTCGACGTGTACTGTGCTAAGTACGAAGCAATTTTACTTTTGTGTCATCAGTTGGACATCTCCCCGTCGATGAGCTGCATCATGCACGAAACCGGTCGGATAAAAAGGTAAATTTTGAAGTCCTTTTTCGTTTGTAAGAACTATGTTGTGTCCGTACTCGCGTCGCGTTTCCGTTGAGTATATTGTGTGCACTCTGTTTTTGATGCGCACTCTCTGCTATTTGGGTTTGTTTGATTCGCAACGTCTGAGATCACTCACTGACGGAACTTTCAACACTTTCTCTTTATATCTATCATTCTAGCAAAAACATTAATGTGCACTCTTGGTGCCTCATGGTGATGACTGGTGAGCGAACATCTCCTTCTACATCAAACTCGTTACTCCACGCACGGAGAATACATAACATAACGATTAAAATGTATGTAAAAACCATTCAAGTACGGTCAAGTACGGTTTGGCAATCTTAGAGAGTTGTGCCAATTGCAACCATCGGAAACTACAGGTATTTCAGAACAAAATCCTTCGGATGATTCTAAACTGTCCTCCAAGAACCAGAATACTCGCGTCTTTCAAATGCTTGGACAGCATCTCCAAGCAGCACAAAGCTGCCATAATTGGTTTCAGCAACTTGATTGTGACTAAACTGAGTCACATTGAAGATCTTCCAAACGATTTACAACAAAAGCGGAGGGCCACAAGAAATCCACGACCAATGACCAATAACAAAAAACCTGGTCGACGGAGCGGAATAAGCGCTGCAAAGCGGACGGAATTGAAAGCTGCTGCCATATATTAGCTGTCGATGTTCGAAAATGGTTGTGAAGCCACCGCAGCTCAATAATAACCCATTACCGTATTATCAGATGTGCCAAAAAAGTGGACTTCAAGGTGGTCCAGACCATGATGGCGAGGGTTCCGGGAATTTTGAAGTAAAGGGTGTCCACAGTTAAATTGCATCACTTTAAACTCGTCCTCAAAAATAAGTCTCTCAACCGATTGTCATGATATATCCAGGGAATAAAATGCAATATATAATCTTGGTTTAGGTATTTTTATTTCACTGTATTTCTTAACCAAATCCAAAAGCTCGAACTTTCTTCTTAATACCACGCATAAGATTTTGTACAACGCTTGAACCGACATTATTTCCGCTTTCAACCATGACTTCAACATTTCTTCTTTTGTAGTGACAACTTTAGGATGCTTCCGAAGTTCGTGCTTCATTATAGCCCAATATTTTTCTACGGCACGAAATTGACACCATTTGTCATGTACGACTCCAGAAGATCCTTGGAGTCGTACATGGCCCAACCCCATTGTTTTCGAACAACCCCTGAGAAAGAAACCGAACTTCCATCGGAAGATCAAAAAAAAAACTTGCAAAATCGAACCATCTAACAATTCCTCTGCATATAGATTGCTCTCAATTTATTGACTTTTGAATTGAAATTGCTTCTCCCGGTTTGAAGATTGGAATCACAGGAATTCCCGACTTTCAATGACAAACCGCCAACCTGTTCCGCTCCCTCTCCGGCCCCATTATCCAGTTGCGAAGTCGAAAAGATGCTTTCCGTTTGGAAGGAGGTGCACTTTGCCAGACAAACATCAAAAGCCAATCATGCGAAATGGTAGCTTGGAAGAAAACCCGGAAAAGTCTGTTTTGTCTTCCATCCGCACTGTATTGCTTGCACTTTGGCACTGCGTTGTTTGTTACCTTGAAAGTGCTCATACACATACTTTTATTCGCCGAGATGGGAGCCCCACCCATCCGTCCATGGAATTGAGACAATATAAATTCAAGCAGGAGAAAAGAAGTTCGCTGCACCGCCCACCACTCCTTCGGCACCAGGTGAGTGGTTTTAGTTCCCATGCTCTGGAGAAGACATTCAATCCCGTCCCAATAAACCGGGTGGGCGGGTGCCGTTCGTCTCTGGCTGCAGGGATTCATTTCTCGCGGCCCAGGGCTCAATCTCTACCGTTTGTTGTTGCCGCCGGAAACTGAAGCTAAAAAAAAATCCGAAACGACGGAAATAAGGCACTGCCAAAAGGTGTGCCAGCAGTACTTTGTTTCGGCAGTCGAAAGCTTCAATTTAACGATTCTTTCACTTTTACGAGCTGTCGAGATGCATCCCACCGCTTGTGGTGGAGATATTCTTATCGGTTTGCTTCCTCCCCGCTCGAGGACGGTGACGATACGGAAATGGGAGGTGAAAATGCTTTCACTCGGGCTGTCGTTTTTCGGAAGCAGCAGGAGTGAGGATGAAGCGGAAATATAAAACTCATAAAATAATGGCAGGCTAAACGGCAGTCCCGGATTCTGATGATGACGACAAGCATCGTAGCGCGAAGTGAGGTAATCGCGTGCCACACGGCGGACCGTGGGGAGCAGTTGGGGGGAGCTTTTTTCCTTGGAGTTTCTGTTTGTGCTTGCATTTTAATTATATGCTTCGACAGCGGTGAAAAAATACCATTAGTTGGGTAAACAATCGAGAAAGTGCTTCCATTTGGCTGGTTTGGATTATTATTATTTTTTTGCGCTTTATACAAGCTTTCTTTTTCGAGGGCATCTTACATCCCTTGTTTGACCCAAATGGCGCTAATGTAAGTGGAAAGAACATGAGAATTTGAATTGCAAAATCATTATTTTATTTGCTGGCATGCGTTTGGTTTAGTAAACTTAGCTTCAATGTAATACTGAAACATTTGATGTGGAGTTAATCATAAGAATCAGTGCTGTCATGGTAAACCTAGAGCTGATTAACTGATTCTACGGAGCACGCCTATTGGTATCAAGAAAATAGCCGGAATCATATTACTTGAATTTGGTAATGTGAGCTATACTCAATTAATTTACTATCAAGGATTTTAAGTTATCTAATCTAATCTAATCTAATCTCACACTAACGCAGCCAATTCTTGAAGGCATCTTGGAAAATGATGGTTTCTTGAATACATCATTTTTCTTGTCATCGGCCAGCTCAACTGCGTACTATGTACGTACTTTAAATCAAGGGAAGGAAGAAAGCGTGGACCTCTCGTACCAAACGCTTCCATGCAGAGTTAAACAGTGTGATAATTTGTACTTTATCGTTGGGAGCATAGATGCTAGAAAGATTAGTTTATGCTCCTTTTGTCTGTGGGTGAACTTTTGGCATTCAAACCAAAAGCCTGGCAATTATTGCCAAGGTTATATAGCGCCTTATCTCGCTCAATGGGGGCTAGGTGGACTAAAGTTTATGTCGATGGATAAATGCGAAGCTGAAAATAATATAAGGATAACATGTGTACTGTCTGCATGTCTTTCGATTGTGGTCCTGCTGCAATTGTAGATGGACTTGCATTATCATTGCCACGAAGGAAAAAAATTAAAATCTTCATACAATACCCGGAAATTCCATGGATGATCCAAAATTATATACCGTATAAAGAATACTTACAGTTTTCGTTGTAGGGTAAGATTTCAGCATGCTATCTTACCGAGGTCGCGCTGCCTACACTACGTTGGTGGGACTGCCTCCTAAGGTATAGCTGACGTCCTGCAGCGTTTCTTACTCAGCCGCTGGTGGACAGACGCTCACCACGCACCTCCTCAATCCAGCTGAAGTCAGAAGGATAACAGTGCCCAGGCTGCACAACCAGCTAAGTACGCAACCCTTAGCTGGCGGTCTTTGTCATCTCTTGACCCGTGGAAGCATGAGGTAGGAACTTGTGAGGATCATCCGAGTGTGGCCGATCCTGAGGCGTGGTAGCGCACGTTTGTCAGCTGGGTTGGCCTGGTCTATCCACCTGCGCGTGTCGTACTTCACTTCCATCAATTTTTCGTCTCTAGCCTCGTACCACTGTTGGTCCCATCGGCGTCTGATCGCTTGTTTCACTGCTCGCAGTGCATCTTCGCCCGGAATAGCCATATCTATGACGGGTTCTTCTTTAGCCTCATTTGCTAGTCAATCAGCCTGGGTGTTTCCGTTGATCCCAGAATGTCCCGAAATCCAACAGAAGCGAACGAGTTTGTTACGCACAATCTCTTCGATTTCTTGAATCCACGGGTGCTTCGACCTTCCTGATTCTAGGGCCAGAAGACAACTGGCTGAATCCGTAAGGATAACGTTCGGTATCGAAAGCGCTCTTTTAATGGCGTACGCCTCTGCCGAGAAAACACTGCACGCTTTCGGAAGGCTGAATGAATCTGCGAGGCCAGTCATGCAAAACGCGGCTTCAACGGTGTCTTCACTTTTCGACCAATCGGTGTAGACCACCGTTGACCTGCGGAATCTGGTTGCAAGTAGCTGTTGGACGACTGGACGGACTCTATCCGGTGGATCACCGGCTCGTACACTTCGCTTTACATTCCATACTATCGATGGTTTACGTGCGTGCCATACACGATCGCCCTGTCCCGTCGAATGGTCGACAGTAGGAAGTTCGGTACCCGTCACATCAAGTTCAGATACTCACCGGATCAGTGGAAGGGTGCTATTGGTTCGACTTTTAGCTAGGATCGGGATAGCCGTTCGTGCTGCAGATTGAACTGCAAGGAATTCAAACGGGAGTGTTCCAGCTTTGGCCGAGATGATTGGACTGGTCACAAACGCTCCGGAAGCGTATCATACCATTTTGTTGTACGCTGGGGCTAGGGTCTCACAAGTCCAACACCGCACATCAGCTTCGCAGTGACTAGTGTCGAACCCACCTGCAACAAGGTTGTTCGGTTGCCACGCGGGAGTTTCGCTCCGATCATCTGCAATATCCGAAGTCGAGATTCGCATGCTTTCTTCACCGCTTTGTAGTGCGGCTTGAACGTCAACGTTCTGTCCAGTGTGACATCCAGGATCCTCGGACGGCTGGTCTTCGAGGTTCGATCGATGGTGACCTCTTGCGCCGGCTCTCGACGCGCATTAGGGCTGCAGTAAAATGTCTGTGACTTCATTGCGGATATGTCAAACCCACGCTTTTCGCCCACTTGTCCACCGCTTTGGCAGCGGCCTGCAGTTTTCGGTGCAAGCATTCTCCTTTCGCACGTCATACCACGAGGAGCATATCGACTCCGACGGGCAGCACACGGAAGATCGGCTGCATCGCAACGAGGAATAGTGTCACAGACAATACGGAACCTTGTGACACTTCATTCTCCAGTAGGTTTTCACGAGACTTGTGTCCTCCTATCGATACCTGGAACGTCCGTTCTGAGAGGAAACTCTGCAGCAGATTCAGCATCCGACTTTAGCGTTCGCAATATGCCGTGTCGCCAGGTGGTGTCGTACGCCTTTGACAGGTCCAAGGACGCTATCAGGCAGTGTTCGTCGGTAGTAGGCAGCGACCGTTCAAGTTCGGCAAAATACGTGTTGGTGCCGCGTCCTGCACGGAAAGCGTGCTGTCGCTTATCGAGCCGTCCACTCGACTCTAGCTCGGTGATTAGCCGCCGATCGTTCAGTAGCTTGAGGAGTGTCGTTTTCACAGAAAGCGGAAGACGTTGCAGTAGAGGATACCCGATCAAATCTGGGCCTGTAGACGCGTCGCCCTTTGTCGAGGGCCCACAGAAGTACGTACATGGTTAGGTCTATGTTATACACATGATCGTTGTTGTGCGAGAAATCTATGCCGCTTTCGCCATCTGGAATGATGGAGGGTAGCTGGAAGTCGCTGACCTTTCGCAGTAAACATTCGCCAGTTCTTCTGCCACTTCTTCGGGGTCGTCTGTGAACCCGTCCGTTCGCTTGAGGACTACCGGGCGGTTGCCGGTTTCCACGCCGGTTTCCACGCAAAGTGTTCACTGTCCGCCATAATTCGGTTGCCGCTACTCGGTGAAATCTTCCCTACGAAGTTTTGCCACGACTGTTCCTTCGCTTTGTTGACCGCCTTTCGTGTCGCTGCTCTTGCTTGCTGGAACCTCGCCAATGCTTCGGGTTGACCTGGATCGGATTGCTGAAGACGTCGAATTGCTGCTGCCGCTGTCGAATTGCTGCTTTTGTTTCGGGACACCACCACGGTATCGCCTTGGGCCCGATTCGTCCACTGGTTCGTGGTACGGAATTCGTTGCTGCTGCGATAATTTTCTCCGTGAAGCTGCTCACGTCCCACTCGGCCTCTGGCCGGATAGTTTCCGCTGTAAGCCGCTCGTACAACGACCAATCCGCTTGGTCGTACAGCCACTTCTGTCGAGCCGATCGATTATTCATCCACCCAGGGGTGGACACTGTGATCGGGAAGTGGTCGCTTCAGTGTCGTGTACTAATAACTCAACAAGTTATTAAAGGGTGATACGGTCAAAATTTGGTCAAGGGAAAACGCGTGTAAATCGGTGAAATCGTTTATTTAAAAAATCAAATTAAATTTCTTTTTCAAGTTCAACTAGTATAAAATTCAGGAAAAATATTCAGTTAGGCTTCCGCTTTTCCAAATCCGAATTGCCGGGCCTTACGCTTGACCCCTGCCATCAGATTTTGTACAGCCACCTTGTCCACCTTCTTCGCCGCAGAAAGTCAGTTTGCCTTGAACTGCTGCTCGTCCTTAGCAGTTTTGGTCTTCTAGGTTCCGTTGACAATAGCCCAGTATTTCTCAATTGGGCGGAGCTCTGGCCTGTTGGGAGGGTTCTTGTCCTTGGGAACCACCTGCACGTTGTTGGCGGCGTACCACTCCATGGCCTTTTTACCGTAATGGCAAGATGCCAAATCTGGCCAAAACATTACGGAACAACCGTGTTTCTTCAGGAAAGGCAGCAGACGTTTATTCAAACACTTTTTCACGTAAATTTCTTGGTTGACAGTCCCGGAAGCTATGAAAATGCTGCTTTTCAAGCCACAGGTACAGATGAGCTTGCCAAACCAGATATTTCTTTGCGAACTTTGACAGTTTCGTGTGCTTGAAAATATCTGCTACCTTTCCCTTCCTTTTTGCCGTATAAAACTCCTGTCCCGGAAGCTGCTTGTAGTCGGCTTTGACGTAGGTTTCGTCGTCCATTACCACGCAGTCAAACTTCGTCAGCATCGTCGTGTACAGCCTCCGGGATCGCGCTTTGGCCGTCGTATTTTGTTTATCATCGCGATTTGGAGTCACTACCTTCTTGTAAGTCGATAGTCCGGCTCGTTTTTTGGCTCGATGCACGGTTGTAGACGATACACCCAGCTTATTTGCGGCATCTCGGAGAGATAGGTTAGGGTTTCGCTTGAAACTACCGGCAACTCTCTTTGTCGTCTCAGCGGCTTCCGGTTTTCGATTTCCCCCCGATCCAGACTTCCTGGCTGTCGACAAACGTTCCCCAAACACTTTAATTACATTTGTAACGGTTGATTTGGCAACTTTTAGCGATTTTGCCAACTTTGCGTGCAAGTAGCTCGGATTTTCGCGATGCGCGAGCAAAATTTTGATACGCTGCTCTTCTTGCTTGGACGGCATTTTGACAACTGAAGAGTGAATTCCAAAATCAAAATAGGAGCAACATTCTACACACACACCTTCAAAATGAGGGGTGTTCAGGTTTTTTAAATGCAAAATTGAAAGAAATACGTCAAGTTGATATTGACCAAATTTTGACCGTATCGCCCTTTAGTAACAAAAAAAAAGGTGGAGAACACCATAATTATGAAATTTTGAAAAAGAACGACCCTTATAACAGTTTTATCAGAACTAAGTTTAGGTTAGATTTTAGATTTTGTGCACCACCTGACCGAAATTTACCGATTTAGAGCAACTTTTCCCTCGTCAACTTAGGGTGTACCATAATAAATGTTTTTTTTGCCCTAGCTTTTTTATTTCAATTTCCATCGTAAAATTTTGTTCCGACGTAAATTTTGTTCCGAGGCGCGTATTTTGATTTATTAATTTTGCCGCTAGCTTTAACCAATCAATAGTTATTGAAGTTTTTCTTATAAAACCATCCCAGATTCAAATGTAATTTTTTCAAGATACAGAAATAACATATCTCTAGTTTTCATATATGTTAAACAATATCAATTTTTTCTTTGAAATAACGTCTTTATTTTTTTTTTGTGTTTGCCTCAATTATAGAAATCAACATTTGAAAAAGGCGTATTTTTTGTAGAAAAACTTCAATAACTATTGATTGGTTGAAATTAGCGGCAAAATTTGTATTCCAAAGTACGCGTCTTTAAAAGTTGTAAAACTCGTCTCAACACAACTTTACGGCGGGAATTGAAATAAAAAAGTCAGGGCAAAAAAACCATTTTTTTCTGGTACACCCTAAGTTGATAAGGGAAAATTGCTCTAAATCGGTCAATTTTTAAGCTACAAAAAAATTTATATATGAAATTTCCATGAAATTTTTTGCGCTACAACTTTGCATAACAGTGTAAACGTCTACTTCTGCAAATAAAAAAGTTAGTTTTTGTAATTCCGTGAAAATGGGGACCACAGTAATTTTAATTAACATCACAAAATGGGTCTTAGTGAAACAAACCATGTTGTAGAACATCACATTGCTGTAAAATTTCAAGTTTAGGCGCTGGGAGCATGTTTCCTCGTAAATTCGTATTCTGGACCATAGTGCATTGTCAACCGTCAACCCGATACACAAGTCATCGTACGAATCGCAAGCAAAACTTCTGAGTATACCGAAGCAAGAATCTTTGTGTGAGTGAGCCATCATCAGCGGTCTTCGGTTGCTCCACGGAGGGTTGCCACTTACACATATTTATCTTGATTAAATCAGATTTTTTTTTTTTGTTTTCATACAGATATCTGTACAGATACAGACTTAGCGATTTGGAATTTATACCAAATATCTCCTTGGGTCTATACTTAATCAATTTGATGAGTTAGAATTTGTGTTTTGGATTGGGTTTTGAATTTGATAAGTTTAAAATGGCATTCTTTGTGTCTGCGTGTAATCGGCTATGTGTGATTGGGTGTTTGAGGGATAAAATTTAACCCGCCCTAGAAAAGAGCCTTTGTCGGGCCACTGACAGGCTCAGCAGTATCACCTTTGGGTGATTGGCGCATAAGCTGCTGTTGGTCACGTACCGAAGCACTCGTTTTAAATGGATCAATTCAGTTTGTACACAAGTTTGAACATTTACAATACTTGTTCAAATATCACAAGTTTTAATATCTTTTGACCACACAAATTTCGATGGAGACGCTTGGCCAATGACGCCATTTTGCTGCTTCCATCAAACCACTCGAACCAAACCGTGCGCTCTCCCTAATTGGAAAACAAAGCGTATAAAAGTCAAAATGCAGCAAAATCATGCAATAAACAAATTTTCAAACTTTATGCAACGATTTCGCTCGTTCAACTTTTCCTACCTCGTCAAACAAAACCCGCTTTCCGTCAAACACCAACCCACCGCCGGCCGCATTCATTAACCTCAACTGAAACTGAGAGCGCGCCGTGATTTCTCCACTCGCTTCGTGCGTCCAGCGTCGCCATCGTCAGTTTTGTGCGATATCAAAGTTGTAATAAAAATCATATTACTGTTAAACTCATCGAGCAACTGTAATGAAAGTAGAAGTAGGTATAGCTGCAGCCCGACTATGGGCGAAACGCTTCAAGCACAACTTTGAGTTCGTTTTTTTTTCGGGAGAATGGGATTGGTTGGTTAGTTCCTGGGGATCGGCCAGCTGGTTTACTCGGGCAGTGGTCACGGGGAAAAAAAAACAGCAGAAAGAAGTGTGTTTATAGAACCAAGTTTGGTCCGGTGGTGGTCATAAAACTACTAATAAATGAGTGTTAAGAGCAAGCGGAAAAAGGGGTTTTTGGTGGAAAAAAAGGAGTGGCCTTCCGGGGGAAAGAAAAAATCTCACTAGAATTATGAAAGCTAATATTTGCCCTTTTTATTTTTTTCGAGGAGTGAGAACGCCAATGAAACTTAACTAGATTCGATTTCACACAGTTGATGAATTCAAATGGATCTAGTATGCAATGATCAACAGCTCACTACGGTTGAAGCTCAATGCCAGTAACATCATCATAGTAATCTCATCCTGGAAAATCAAGATAAAAGCTCAACAACTTCCGTCAGCCATTCACACTTGTATTCAATAATTTCCACATGCTCTCACATGCACCATGTCCGGCTTGGGAGAACTTGGAGAACTTGTCCCGGTGCCAGTTGCAGTTCCAGTGACAAGTCCCGCTGCAACAACTTTCTCCAACTGCATTGGAGGAAAGTTTTTCTTCCATTACACACTGTTAAAACTGTCAGATAACAACGGAAGATTTATACGGTTCTCGCCATGCTGGCTTTCTCCAGGGCCAGGGTTCTTCGTATCTCACCATTCTTTTTTTGTAAAAGATGGAAACCAAGATGACTTCCCTTCTTTGACCCTTTCCTGCTTGGCTCAGAATTCATTCAACTAGAATTGAGAAATTATGGAATGTAACCGTCTTCACAAAAGAAAACCCGAGTTTCCGTGGAGCGCAAAATATTAAGGTGACAAAACAGTCTTTGTTCGCCAGCTAGTAGCGCAAAAGAGTGATTACAGCTTAATTAGAGGACAAATTGAAGAAAGACAACTCGCTAACTGCAGCAATAAAACAGCTGTCATTTGCAGTGTTTATTATCGTGAAGGAAAAGCTCGCACGTGAAGTTCCCAGTCGTTGACATGTGTCTTTGCCGTTGACGATGCAGACTTTTTAATTTCGCTTTAATTTAAATTTATTAACGAATACACTCACACCCTCGCCGGAGCGGAATCACTCACGTTTTGAAATCAAGGGAAAAGATTTAATTTGCCTGCTTTGATGACTTGCGGCGTGAGCGAACGCAGCAACCATAGGAAAGATGTTCTGACGGTTTATGACTTTCTTAGGTACGATGTATAAACACATGTTTATTTTTTCCCGGTGGATCATTTCATTGGCTTTTGACAGCTAGCTGATGGGATAAGGCGGCCTCAAGGCGGTTTGCCATACGCATGTTGTAATTAAATTTGATTACATCTTAAATCCATTTTACGGCTCATTTTCCAGGTATGTTCGGGGCGAGGGGATACGAAATGAAAATTGAATTTCGTTATTGAGTTTGGCATATTTTTTCGGGGGGAATTTTTTGCAAAATCGTGCTTTCACGTTCATCGAATATGTCCAGCGACAAACTTAGAAGTTATGGATTTAAAACAAGACGTAATTCATGTTTGTAAAAAGTCTGAGAACGTAAAAAAATATTTTGTGTAAATGTATTTCTCCTGAAACTGGCACATACGCCATTCGACGAAAGATGTGTTTGATTGAATTTATTTTCTCATCTCTTTCAACTCATTTTTTGAATTCTCTAATTAAAAGACGCTTGCATGTGTCGGTCTCAGGGGACAGACATTTACATGACATTTTGGTAGTGTGTACTTTGTGTTTGCAAGATGGGCTTAGTATCAAAAACTTGGGGAAAAAATTCAAATTGATCTTCACAGTTTCAACCGTTAATCGATTTAAGGAGTGTATCGAAAAGTAGTTATAAACTTCCAAATAATAAAATAGGCATGAAAACATGGTTAAAATTAACATACTATTTCAGTTTATTATAGCTTAACATGTTTACAAAGATCCAAACGGAAAAACTAGTCATCATGTTCATTTCTGTAGAATGCCCGTACCTTTGATTTGACACCTGCCATCAAATTCTGCACAGTGACCTTTGTGCACTTCCTGGATGCCGCTGCCCAATTTTTCTTAAAATCGGTCATGTTTTGGGACACTGTACCATCCTTCTTAAATATACGCTTGACTATTGCCCAATAGCGTTCGATCGGTCGCAACTGGGGACAGTTTGGTGGGTTGATGTCTTTTCTACGAACTTGATGTTATTCTCCGTCAGCCACTGTAGAGTGGATTTGGCGTAATAGTGCCGATGCCAAATCTGGCCAGAGAGAGGAGGGGACTGGTGCTTTCTATACAATGGTAGCAACCTGTTCTTCAAACATTCCTTTTGATAAATCTCAGCATTTATAGTTCCTTTTGTATAGAAAATTGAAGAACGCAAACCACATGTGCAAATAGCTTGCCAAATGAGCACCTTCTGACCGAATTTCTCCATCGCAACAGTCGTATCTGCGGTTGGCACGTTCCCCAACAGATTTAGTATAAAACTGCGGCCCCGGTAGCGTTCTTGAATCTTCTTTAACGTATGTTTCGTCATCCATCAAAATGCACTGGTCGACATTGTCCAAAATGCAGCTGTACAGCTTTCGAGCCCTGGTTTTGGCACGAGACTTTTGTTCGGAGTTTGTTTGGGCACTTTCTGCTTTTTGTACGTCTTCAAGTCATTCCTGCGCTTGATTCGTTGAATCATTCCGATGCTGGTCCTGAACTTCTTGGCTAGATCGCGAGTAGAGGCAGATTTGTTCCGTTGAATATAATCCACAACTTTTTTGGTCCAAATCGGGGTTGCTGGAGCCGGGTTTCCGGCCACTTCTTGGTAAATCCTTGAGGAGCACTCCTTACCAAACTTTTCGATGATGCGTTTTACACTTGCCGGGTGAACATTTACTCTTTTCGCAATCTGGTTGTAAGTAACACCCTTTTCGGTGCACCAAGTGTGCAGAATTTTCTTTTTAGTCTCAAATTCAATTCGCGACATTTTGAATACAACTTTATCAACGGAAATGAATGAACCGAATAATCATTTTTGACATGTAAACAAAGCAAATGGCGCTTACACGCTAAAAATATATGCAGTAGTTTATGCGTAATAACGCATCGAATGTTTATAACTACTTTTCGATACACTCCTTATCAAGTAACTCTGTTGAGTTCCGATCAAGAAAAAAAATACTTGGAGTTTGTGTTGTTTCCTGTACTCCCCAATATACTGGTTACTGGCAAAAGAATACAAAACTGGTTGAAGTACACTGAAGTTTTTTTCACGTGGTCCACGTAAAAAAAAAACCGCGTTATTTCAAAAAACGTCAAGGAAATAAAAATTATATTTCATATTCATATTGAAAGGATATGGTCATAAAAATGTATTGGTGGTGGAAAAACATGGTTCCAGTAACATTGGCCACCGGGAATCTGCTGCAAATGGATAGAGGTTGCTAATTCAATGTGTGAGAAAAACAGTCCAGAGTAGTTATAGAGAGTTTTCGTCTTCGGCAAAATTTCTCAGTGTGTCATTCGCCGTCTTTTGATGTTGTCATATTAGTTCCACATCATGCCGCAGAGATGGCCCTGCAATCTATCTTTTCTAAATTAAGCGCTAGAGATTTGCCGTCTTCGGCAAAGTTTCTCAATATGTCATTCGTTGTCTTTTGATATTATTGTTTGATACAAATAGTAAAATATATTTTCCAAATGAAGCTTTAGAGAGTTGCCGTTCTCAGTAAAGTTGTTGAGAATGTAAAATATTGTCACTTGACATTATCAGATTAGTTCCAAATTGCGCCGCAAATATGGCGCCGCAATCTAAATTGCCAAATCGTGCTCTAGGAAGGTGCTGTCTTTAGCAAATATGTTAATTGTATATAATAAAGGCATTCAAAATAATCACGTTAGATCCAGATCGTACCTCAGAGATCGCGCTGCCATATTTGCGGCAAAATTTAGAACTAATATGATAATGTCAAAAGACGACGAATGACATACTGAGAAATTTTGCCGGGCGGTAACACTGTAGCACTTTATTTGGAAAAGATAATCTGCATCACCATCTCTACAGTATACATAATGTGGAACTAATATAACTAAGTCAAACCACGACAAACAACATACTAAGTAAGTAAGCCTAAGACGTGATTTCTCTAGCGCCTCATTTGGAAAATATAGACTGCAGCGCCATCTCTGCGGCATGATTTGGAACAGATATGATAACATCAAAAAACTTTAGTGATCGTCAGTCGTTGCGAATCAAAACAAACCCAAAAAAAAGGAGAGAGTTCCTCTCCCATGTGCGCATCAGTAAACAGAGTGCACACAATAGATCGCTAAGAATAAACTATACAAGCCACAGTGGTACATGAGCGTCTTTCCATGCGTCAATTTTTGCCTGTTGAAGTGGCGGACTTGTTCCGTCGCTACAACCTACCCCGCAGTGGGATGTTAGGCAAAGATTGACGTCCATGGTTCGAGTACCATTGGATACATGCCCTTTCGCTCAATTTTCAAAAACATCTGTTAATTTTCCTACCTGCCGCACTCTGACGGAACTTTCAACACTTTCTCTTCACATCTTTCATTCTAGCCAAAAACATTGTTGTGCACTCTTGGTGCCTCATGGTGATGAGCGAACATCTCCTTCAACATCAAAAGACGACGAATGACATACTAAGAAACTTTACCAAAGACACTTAATTTAGAAAAGATAGATTGCAGCGCCATCTCTGCGGCATGATTAGTTCCACATGATAATATCAAAAGACGACGAATGACACACTGAGAAATTTTGCCGAAGACGAAAACTCTCTACAACTACTCTGGACTGTTTTGCTCACACATTGAATTAACAACCTCTATCCATTTGCAGCAGATTCCCGATGGCCAATGTTACTGGAACCATGTTTTTCCACCACCAATTCATTTTTATGACCATATCCTTTCAATATGAATATGAAATATAATTTTTATTTCCTTGACGTTTTTTACGTCGTTTTTTGAAATAACGCGGTTTTTTTACGTCATTTTTTGAAATAATGCGGTTTTTTTACGTCGTTTTTTGAAATAACGCGGTACCATTACCGTCGTAAAAACATCTCCCGTCGTAATCACTCAAATACCTTTTCTTGGTATTTTCGTAACTTGTCCGGGGGAGATTGTGCATTCTGTGTATTGGCATTTGTGTCAGCTTTAGCCTCATATACACTAAGGTTTTTTTTAACGGTTTTTTTACACGGGTTGTTTTCGGCGATAACTCCAGAACGGAACAAGTTATCGACCTTATTCAAATCACATTTTACGTTTTGGACCAAAAGTAATCATATGGCAGTTTTTCAAAAAATTAACAAATTTTGGTGTAAATACTCAAAATTTTAAAAACTGTATTTTGGCCATTGCGTGGAAAGGTACCACATACAAAAAAAAATCGAAGCAATATAAAATGTTTAGGCATGTGAATTTATCAACTCTATTTAGTCTTTTTTTACACGGTTCCATACTAAAAATGGACCGTATCCCTGGTGCAAAAAAAAAAACCTTTGTGTATAGGCTAACCGACGCGCGAGGTATCGACTTGCTGTCATTTGTTTTTGTTTAACGCGCACGATAAAGGAGTACCACCACGTCGTAGTAAAGCTGTTTGCGAGAGGTAAGCGCCCGGCGACATATTTCGGCAGTTGAAACCCCACGGGGTGAAGCGGAATTTCATCTATATGCAAGATCCAGGTGACCACGTTCGGCGAGGACGCTAGCAGCCATCAAGGTGGTAAGGGAGCGGGTTCGTCGAAAAATGAACTGTTCGATCCGGAAGACCGCTGCTGACCTGGATGTGTCGATCGGGACTGCCTACACCATATGACGAAGGACCTGGGAAACAAGCCGTACGAAAAATTCAAGGTTCACGGGGTAATGGAGGCTACGACGAAGAAGAGGCTGGACAGAGCCAAACTGATACTTTCGAGGCACGCAGGTCACGAATTCGTGTTTTCTGATGAGAAACTCTTTGTTTTGCAACAGCCGCACAATCGCTCCAAATCGTCCAAAATCGCTGACATTGGCCAGCATTCCCTCGTCTCACATAAACATCCCGCGGTTCCAAAGCACCGCGTCGGTGATGGTTTGTGAGCCGCTCAAAGTTTGTATACTACTAACATCTTTCACTTCTACTTGAAAATTTGCTGCCGTCTGGCTTCGGTAGTATCACTGCTTCTTCTCACAGGTTAGTCCAGCAGTATAACTAACGAGTGGCAACTAAAGCTTTGGATTTTTTTTTCGAGGCCCCTATGCTCAACAACAAACGAGCCCAGAGAGAAGTGAGAGTGTGTATGTGTTAGCTCTCTCGCTCTCCCTCTCTCGTCTCTTTAAGCTGGTATTTTTTGTTTTGTTTATACTCGCAAGCCCGTTGTACGGTCTACAAATTGCACAGAAATCTCGGCAACAAGTATACGGTACAATATTTTAAAAAGAAAAATATTGAGACTTCATCTGTTTACAATATCCTAAGATCCCCAAAAACTACTCGAAAGCAAGTTAACGGAAGACCAGCCAAAATTGTGGACGCAAAATGACTTCGTTCCCTGTCTCGTGCCTTCAAAAACAAGGATTCACTGTGCGAGCGGGATGCCCGAAAAAAAAAAATCAACTGTTCTCTAAAGTGCCAAAGGAGACAAGGGCCCCGGAATTTAGTGAGAAACAGATTTTTTTACGTTAAAACTCCAATGCCAATGGTTGATCCAATGGTTGATAAAAAATTATTCTGGATTTTTCAAATGTTGATCCTTTTTTTACAAAAACATCATGAAGATGGACAATACGTGTTTTTGGCCGGATAAAGCGTCATAACACTTCTTGGGAAGTCGAAGCCCACGACGACTACGAATTCCAAGAAGGTTTCGAGAAGAAGCAACTGGATTTCTAAAACCGCTATTCTGATGCGAAGTCGTTTCTGATAGAGAAGGCTCAGGATTTTTAAGATCAGTCCGAGCTGAACCAATTAACACGGAGTGCAGGCACCACTCAAAAAGGTACGATGTATCGCGGACGCCTACCGCAAATCAAGCTTCAGACCTTCGATGATTGGCTGAGATTCAGAGATCTCTACACGTCCTTGATGAGAAGGCAGAGCTTCCAGAGGTGGAGAAATTCTACTACCTAAAAGGTTACTTGGTAAGCGAAACTAATCAACTAGTTGATCCAATAAATATTACTAGTAACAACTACAGGGTGCGGCAGAAAATAATGCGAACATTTGTGTTATTTCTTTCAAATCCCATTTTCAACTAATTCAAGCAATAATATCAACATTTTCGAGTGCAGTTATCTCTATAAAGCCCTTTTCAACAAATTTATTCAATGTGTCCTCCATTTTTATTAATAACATCCTCGAGCCGACGCCGGAAGCCAGAGCATGCCTTTCGGACGTAGTCCTCCGACATTGACTGCCATGTGCGTGTTATGGTTGACTTCAGTGTTTTCACACTAGGGTGTGATGTTTTGCAGGCTCGTGCTTCAACATATGCCCAAATCGAATAATCCAACGGATTTAGATCTGGACTGCTAGGGGGCCACAATCGCATTATTTTCTGCCGCACCCTGTATTCGATTCCTTGGGACTCGTTTCCAATACGCTACAACAATAGCAAACTCATGTTGGGCGATGAACGAATCGTTAATTTTGTCAACTTATTTTGATGAATGCAGATTTACAAAATTCCTAATATGACTTACATTTAGTGATTTGTTATCGCGGTCTTGGCGGACACAGATACTAGGTTGTTCAATTAAGTTGCTTTACCGATTCAATCAATAATGATTAAGTTAAATAGGCGTACCTATGGGGAATATGCCAGTCAGTTAAGCTTTTCTCAAATCTGGTATGCTGGTCGCTTAGCAATGCTTTGCAATTTTCAGGTGCAGGCTGCTAGTTTGTATAGGTCAATTTAGTATAAGATAAACTAGGTATTTTCATGTTTTCACCTTTAGCTAAGTAAATCGATCGTTCCACTCATTGTTGCCACTCTTAGTGACCTTTTGAACGCTTGACGTTCCTCTGTCCATGGCTTGAGTATGGACACAATTTATCGTTAGCGTTACCTGTAGGAACATTGGGGCTCGTTGGTTCACTAGGCGTGGCGGGATCAACAACTGAAGAGGAAGATGGAACACGCTCTAGTCAAACTGCCTTCACTCTCGAAACAATTGGCCATTGACTGTTTCAGATATTGAATCAAGTCATCGAACCAGCCGAATCTAAGAATCTACTGTTGTTAAAACTGCTAGGCTCTCGTCTGGATCCAGTCACCCGACGTGAAAGGGCAAACAATACGTCTTCTAAGGAACAAAACAGTCCTGTAGTGGACTTGCAATACATCATACATACAACGGAGGATTCAAATCGTTGAGCCTCTCCCAACGAAGAAGGAATCGTAAACCGAACACCATCTGAGTCCTCAACATCCTAAACGGAAATCGTTTTGACCGAATCCAGCCACAACGCCGTACATGCCACTAAATGTCCATCTTGATTCGTGGATTACACATGTTTCCTTTCTTCCAGAAAATGGCACTATCCCTCAAAAAATCCTTCGTCTCTTTTTCAAACCTATCTCAAACAAGGACATCTAGCCAAAGATTGTTTGTCAAAGTTCACGTGCCGAATCTGCAACCCGTGAAGGATAATTCCGGTAATGGTGACCAAAAGGACTCAAGTTCTGATCTTGGGATAGACTATCACCAACTACGACGAAGCGTCTTACGACGCACGTTTTTCTGGCTACTGTAGTTGCCGTGATCCAAAACAACCAGGGTTGTTACTATCCTACACGTACGCTATTAGATTCCGGATCGGAATGCAACTTCATCGCTTAAAGATTGGGTCAGCTGCTGAAGATACGTAGTCAGAAGGTGGAGCGTTGAGTCACATGTGTCATCGTACTCTAGAGCGATGGACTTTCTCGTCTTACTTGTCCGCCAACTTGGTCATACCGGAAGGAATTGAATTGGAAGAATCGGAATTCTTCCGCTCGAGAAGGGTTGACTTGGGAATGGGTATCCACGGTTTCTTCAGCTTCTTCTGGAAACAACTACTGAGGAGGAGTCTATGAGTACTCACCGAATCTGCATTCGACTAAATAGTGACAGGCGTAGTCATAACTTCAAATAAAGGAACATGACACTCTTGCAAAATTCAAGTAAAGTGTGATATATACGAGGTATTGGAACGGTTTTTGTTTTGCGAGGAAGAGCGAGCCGTTATCTGAGTAACACATCTTCATGATTTCATGTCTTGTTAGCTTCTATAAAACCAAATTTAATCAAACAAATGTTTTTTCAACCGTAATAAAACTTTTGTATTGCTTGGGTAGTAAGCTATTTTTCCTGCCATATCATCAGATAATCAAGGCATCAAGAACTACGACCAAGGTTAGAGTGGTCTTCGGTGCTTTTTGTTTCTCTGACTGATGCACTCTATGCTGATGCTCTATGCACATTTCTCTGAATGATGCACTCTATGCTGGGCATGTGGTACAACAAGTCGATCGTTTTCCGCTATTGAATTCGTCAGGTTATGGTCATAGCCGTTGTCGAAATAATGTTCCGGTAGATTAGGACAAACTTAAATGACAATCGCTTCAATATGTACATTGTTGGGCAAACAATGGAAATATGCTTCAACATTTGAAATACTCACAGTAACATACGGTACTAAATCTGCACCGTACCTTACGACTCGTACGTTGAAGCTACTGACAATTGAGGAACGTGGCAGCTTCACTTATCTGGGAAGACGTAAACATGGACGTTATTTCTGGTTTGGACGACGTCGAATCTGCTATTGAATTGAGACAACACTGGTGAGCAGGGAAGCTATAAAACTGCAAAAATGGGCTTCCAACTGTCCTAGAAGGTATTCTCAGTGGAAATTTAGGATTATCAAATTCAAAAGGAATCAATCAGGACCAATATGCAAAAGTAGTAACCTTAGGATTAACCTGGCTTCCGAATGTGGACTATTTCAAGATCCAGTGCACTGTTCCAGCACTCACGAAGGATTCAAATGCAATTCTCATTCAAATATTAATAGCAAGATTGTTCCAGCCGCTAGAACAGATCGGTGTTACAATGGTTAACATTTTCATGCAGCGACTTTGGTGTTTAAAGGACGAACACAGCCGACGACTTCCTGCAATCTCGGAAACTTTTTCAAACAGACGCATGTCATTTTGTAAACAAAGAGGGGAAGTAAGATTCAAAAGTAAATTTCGAAATTCTCAGTACCTCACATAAAGTAGCATCACAATCATGTAAAGCAATGCTATTCCCTGTGTTGGTGGCCCAAGTTTGCATGAAAGTGCTAAGGGTTTCGAGAAATTTACGTTTGAATCTTACTTCCCTCTTTGTTTACAAATGACATACGTCTGTTTGAAAAAGTACCCGAGAAATGTTGAGTTGGGAAGATAGGCAGATTCCTACTCGGAACAAACTACGAATTCAACGCTGTGTCATTGCTCAAAGAGCGGTGTCTGTGGGTTACCAATGCTTAGTTTAAATATCAGACGTATCTGTGGTCGGATTTGGTTTGACAATCTACGTTTGGTGTGAGCGACAGAATTCTGCTACCAAATCAAAGGCAGCACTCCTAAAGATTCAATCCCTGCCACGGTCAGAATTTTTTGGGACACTATTAGCAGATCAACTCTGGGAGAATGCAGCAGAATTGCTGAAGGTAGAAGGAAACGTTCACTTTAGGTCAGACTTCACCTTTATGGTTCATTATACAAGGCCGGGTTTATCGTCGGTTTATCGGTATATGAATCGTCTGTGCGGTTGGCAATTGGTACAGCGGAAACTTCATGACTTCTGCAAACAATGGAGGCAAGAATATCTAACGCAGATTCTACAAATATCTTTTAATTTCAACAAGGACGCTACCCATGATTGGTCTCCTCAGGTGGAATCGCAATTGATTTGGCTTCCGATGCAGTTCTGTTCCAACGCAGCTTCTTGAACGGTAGCCTGGTATTTACTGGAACCGTTCTTCACCGCTTGTTTTCACGAAATCGATGGAGCAAAAGAAAAACACGTCAATTCAAAAGCGCGGCTTGCTGCGATCTCACAAAATTTAGCCTCAAAATCGTTTCATCCAAAGATGAAGAAAGGATACTTCTGGTGCAATTCATAAGTGAAATGACACTTACATTTAGACATTTTTATCGATGTATACATCGAATAAACTAATGAAATAAGAACGTAAAAAATGACACCGTGACTACGAAACCTAAAGATGTTAACGAAGGCAATTGCCATTTTTTACACATTCGCAAAATTTTACTCAACAATGAAAAATGTTTTACGCAACGTAAGTATTTTTTCTTGTAAAAACTGCCTTGTCAAGATGTGAAACTCTTGAGATCCAAACAGAACTCTGTTACTATCGGATAAACATGAAAATCAGGACAAGTCGTTAGTTTTGGAAATTAAATCAGGACGCTTCAAAAAGATCTCAGAACCAAGACATATCCTGCAAAAATCATGACGGATGGTAACCTTGTATTGCAAACTGTATTTTTATCTGAAACAGTTTTTTTTAAATGCAAATATAAAAAAATGAGAAAAACTGTGTCCTAGTATAAAATCTAATTTCTTTACATGTATGGCAGAATAACACTAGGTGTTCCGAATCTCTAGAATGTTGCGATAATATGAGGCAAAAACTATGCATATCCTGATAAAAGCTAATGCGCATTTAATGAACTAACTCACATTTAATCAGCAGTAGTTAACGCAGATCAACTTCCTCAAACAAAACTACCAGCACTCACTTGCAGCACTCATCGGCATTAAATACGCACTGGCAACAGTGCGTCCCATTAGCTGCCATTTGACTGCCATTTTCGGGCACGATTATGATGATTACTCCCCTATTCCCCGTCGCAATAATCACAACGGCAATCCAAAGCACGCACCTTAACACCGTAAGTCCATTTCTCCACTTACACCCCACCCACCCTTTCCTTGTGTGCTTATATTTTCTTTTGTTTTTGCCCCTTTGATGATTTGCACCTTTTACGCACTTTTTTTCCCTTTCTTTCTTTCTGCTCCACCTCACTCATTATCGCCACGGGTATTGTTATCTTTTACGACGACGGAGAGAACGACGAAGAAGCCTTTGAACGGAGCATTACGGCCGCAAAATCGTGGGCGTAGGCGGGAAATCATGCCAGAAAAAGGAAAGTCATTACTGCCGGTCATAAAAATTGCTGTTTCGATAAGACAAAATCCGGAGACGCATTAATTGACACACCTCGAACCGAACCGAACCTTCGCTGCGGTAAATGCTTCTCGAGCATAAATAAGGACGGAAGAAAAACTCTGCCTCATTTTTATTCAATGGACAGGAAATGAAGAGATCTCCCACCAGCCCCGATTCGAGGATAGTTGAATGAATTGACGGGCGATGGGAATCTTTGGCTCATTTCCGGAAGCGCCCCCCATCTTTTCTGACAGATTGAGATTTTCCTTCGCCTAGTTACTGGTCATCGTTGATGGGCGGTGATGATGCGACCTTTTATGTGTGCAGCTGTCAGCCCGCCCGTCTGTTCGAGTCCTGGTTTTATTGAGGTCAAAACGATTGTCCTTACCCATTTTGATTGACGCTCGCAGTAGGCCGTCTCCAGCATCACAGTTCACCATCACTGACAGACATTTCCACTTCGATTCACTCTCACACGCACTCCCAATGGTCACTTTGATGCTTCGAGCAAACATACACCAGCCTCAGTTTTGGACGGTTTCAATTGATACTCTCATCGACAAACACTAAAACCCGCCCAAAACTAACGCCGGGGCAGTGCTTTTTTCTCAGTTGCTTTTCTTTTTTCACTACTGCTGAACTAAGTTCTCCGAGAAGCTCACTGCTGGAATGGTTTTTTGACGAGAAAATATCTGCAATTGCAGAAGATAAACCCTTATAAACTGCAAGAAAATAATGAATTGTGACTCGATTACGTTTTTCCTCTCGCCTCTTTAGGAAGCACCAAACTGTGTTGATTAAAGTTTTAAAAGATCTTTCACTCGTATAGAAGTTTGTATCCATTCGCTCACATGAACATATGATAAATGTTCTCATTCTGATTCAGACATACAACTTTAATACTAAGCAGTGGCAATTCATCCGCGGGCTAAAATTATTTATTCAACAGAAAATTAGTTGTTTTAATGAAATATATGGAATGGCCTTTTCGACGCCCCTTAAAATGAGATAACACCAGCTTCAAATTGATGAAACCACAACGTAAAGCTTGCGTCTTTTAATATCTGGACGCAAAGAAAACGGATCGATATCGGAACCATGTTCATGTAATAATAATGTTGAGTAAAGGTCAATTAATGCACTTTAGAGTAAAAATAGCGGGAAAATTATTCCTTTTTTGTTTTTGATGATATCTCGAACTTTTCTTCCAACAGCACTCATCATATTTTGGAATCTCTGTTGGCTAACCTGAGAACCCGTTTTTGTGGATCATCTCTTCATATTTCTATCCCATTCTACTCGTCTTTATCTTCCGTTTGACAGTCGCGTAACGGATTAATGTCCTTTTCGAAGACTTTTTTTTGGTTCGTTTATTCGTTAGGCTCAGGCGTGTGTAACATTTATTTTTCGATATT